>JALMQS010000625.1:742425-887425 GCA_024734495.1 Forficula auricularia | reverse complement strand
TATAAATTGGGAATCATCCCAAAAGATTTCGAAAAAAACAAAATAGTCACACTTCCCAAAAAGACAGGCGCGGATAAATGTGAAAATTTCAGGACCATTAGCCTAACCTCACATGCCTCCAAAATCCTAACCAAAATAATCCAAAGAAGAATAGAACAAAGAGTTGAAGAAAATCTGGGGGAAGACCAGTTCGGCTTTAGAAGAAACAGAGGCACCCGAGAAGCAATTCTCTCTCTTAGACTAATAATAGAAAGGGCTTTTATCAGGGAAGAATCTGTCTACATCGGATTCATAGACCTAGAAAAAGCATTCGATAACGTCAATTGGGAAATTATGTTTAAAATATTAAAACAGGCGGGAATAAAATTCAGAGAGAGAAGACTAATCTACAATCTATATCAAAACCAGACGGCAATTATAAATATTGGTGATGAACAAAGAGAAGCCAAAATAAAAAAAGGTGTAAGACAAGGATGTGTGCTGTCACCCATGATTTTCAACTTATACATAGAAGAAGCGATTAAAGAATTCAAAGACAAAATTGATACAGGTATAGAAATCCAAGGTCAAAAGATCGCTATGTTAAGATTTGCCGATGACATTGCCCTTCTAGGAAGCAATAAAAAAGAATTAGAGGACGCCTTGAATGGAATTAACCAAATCCTAATAGAAGAAATCAAAATGAAAGTAAACAAGAATAAAACCAAGGTCCTAGTATGTACAAAAAAAGAACAAACGAGACAGGAATGCATCAAAATTAACCAAGAAAACCTAGAAGGAGTTAAGGAATTCCGCTACCTAGGAAGTAAAATAACATGGGATGGGAGGAGCAAAAATGAAATTAAATCAAGAATTGCCCAAGCAAAAATGGGGTTTAATTCAAAACAAAAACTACTATGCTCCTCCTCAATCAGCTTAGCAAACAGAAAGTTGCTATTGAAGACATATGTATGGAGCATAGCCATGTACGGGTGTGAAACCTGGACAATTGGAAAAGCGGAGAGAACGAGATTGGAGGCTTTCGAAATGTGGTGCTACAGAAGAATGATGAATATCAAATGGATGGATAAAATTACAAATGAAGAAGTTCTTGGAAAAATCGGAGAAAGAAGAACCTTGTGGAAGAGTCTGAAGAAGAGAAGAGGTCAGATGATGGGGCACACACTGAGACATGGGGGACTGCTTAGGGATATCTTGGAGGGGGAGGTGGGAAAGAAAAGGGGAAGGGGAAGACCCAGATTAGAATATTTCAACCAAATAATTGGGGATATGGGATGCCAGACATTTAGAGAGGTTAAACAGCTGGCGGAGGACAGAGTCGAGTGGAGACGGATTGTTGCATCAAACCAGTCTTAGGACTGTATACTCAATGATGATATTTAAAATAATTCATTTTCTTGAAAATGAACACCGAGCAAGTAGATTGGATATTGATCTGTAAAAGAAAAATACCAGTTATTTAACTAACTCCGCGACTAAATCTAAATCAAATATTATAATTTATAAATTATATTAATTTTAAATCTTTCTTTTTTTCAGATGGACAACAACTGAGTCGCCATTGACTAAATCAAACAAGAGAAATGAAATATATTTATTATGTAAAAAATTTATGTATTATAAATTCATTAACATTTGAATTTTAATAAAAAAACAAAGAATATTATTTTTGCTGTTTTTATTTGAATATTTATTATATATATAATAAAGCGGTTTGTTCTACAGCATGCGCCGTTTTCCGCATCCAACACGCCAATTCTCTCTATCCAGAATGTCTTGCTCTTGTAGTTGCCTACTGGTCATTGCCTCATCTACTCCCTGCTTCCACGTTCGTCTCGGTCTTCCTCTTCTCCTCCGTCTTTCCGTGGGAATCCAGGTCCATATTTTATGAGGCCACCTATCTTCCGGCATTCTTTTGAGGTGTCCATACCATATTAATCTCTTCCTTTCTATTCTATCTATTATGTCGTTTTCCATTTTCATTTTGTCCCTTATAGTTGTATTTGGGATATGCTCCAATCTCGACACTCTGCAACTCCTTCTCATCGCATCCATTTCGAGCGCTTGTAATTTTTTTTCGTTTTTCTTATTCATGTCCCATGTTTCTGAATTGTATAGGGCTATGCCTTCCACTATGGACCGATATATATATTTTTTGTGTCCTGTTGGATCCCTTTGCTCCACCAGACCCCATTCAGTTGCCCAATAGCTCTTCGACCTTGACAGATTTTATTTTTAATATCCCTCTCACAGTTTGGCTCCTCGCTAAAGACAGATCCCAAATATCTAAATTCCTTACAGTTTTTTATCACTTTTCCATTGATATCCAGATTTTCCCCCTCTGTCCCGACCGTCAGGTATTCTGTTTTTTCAAAGTTTATTTCCAGTCCCCATCTATTATATTCCTCTTCCAGTTTATGGGTCATGTATCTTACGTCATCTATATCTGCTGCAATAACAACTTGGTCATCCGCAAATAATAATGTGTAGATGTACGACTCGTCAATTTGTAGTCCCATTGATCCACATTTTTTTGTCCATTCTTGCAGCAATATTTATTATATTTATTTAAATATAATAAATCTACCCCATTTTTTATCCTATCCCTAATTTCATTAAATCAGAATATCTTTCCTTATTTATTTGAATAATCATTTTAAAAATAAATATAAAATCATTGAGATGCAAATAAACAAGGACCTATAAATTAATATAATTTTATTTATTTGTTAGAGACTATAGTTTCGAGAACCTAGCTTTTATCTTATATTTTAACTTTTCACTTTATAAATAGTTTTAAAAAATGTAGAAATAATTAAAATTAATTAAACTATTTCAAATCAATGTTAACCCTTAATTCTGGAATAGCAACACAAAGGTTTGTGAAATGATCATCTTAATATAACAACAAAACCAATTTACTAATATCCAATCGGGTAAATGAAGCCATGAGAAATAACAGATAGAATATTAATTAATCAATTAAAGGGTGTGTAGTTTCACGGTGAATGAAATAAAACTGAAAGAGGTTTATACAAACTACATTTCGATTATTAGTCCATCATCAGGAGTTTACAGGCTAAAGCTGACAGAGTGAACCTGTAAACTCCTGATGATGGACTAATAATCCGAAATATGAGTTTGTAATATTGAGTTTGTACTAGGTGTGGTGGTTAATAATGTCCTTTTTTCGGTATGAGGAAAACACAAATTCTTTCAGAACTGGCCAAAGTAGTTTTATTCAAAGTATGCACCATCGGATTCTACAAATTTTGACCAACGATCCGGCAAATTGTGTATCCTCCCAGTAGAATTTCTCCACTATTAGAAATATCTATATCTATCTAGAGTGGTAAAATATTGAGCACTTAGCCTTTTGGAGTGTTTTCCTTTTTCTCCATTTATTTCATTTTCATGCCATTTCGAAATAAATCTTTTCGGCCTCCATCGTTTTTTCATGGCGAACGGCACGAATGAAAATAAGAAAAATGATTGGTGACGAAATTCACGTAATAATAGCTGAAACCAAAAAGAGAAAGAAAACGCCTCTGGTCTATCTCACCACTAGGCCGGTTGAATGGTTGGTAAACCTTAAACGCTATTGGGTAATGGTTGGGATGGCCAATCAGATGACAGGCACTTTCATCTGATTGGTCATCCTAGCCATTTACCCTTAGCCAACGTTTAAAAAGAGTTTACCAACCGACATACATCCGGCCCTTAGACATTTCAATGTTAACATAAACACACTTGTCAGGTAATTATTTTTTTAACTGAAACATTTTGGACTTTTATTTTTTAAATACTAAAGTTCAAAATCTTCAATAAATAAGCTGACGTGTTCTGATGTGGCCATCCACTTGACTTTACCATACAACCTGGCCCCTCACTTATATTTAATATTTAATAAAATTATTTATAATCATGTAGAGGAGGGGTTAGTTTTTGCTTTTTAGACTTCTGGGAACCCACTGATTATGTATACAAAATTTGGTTGTGTTTGGTCAAATGGCCAAGATTTTAATTTTTTGACCATGAACTCCCCTCCCCATTTTGGGCGGTTAGTTTTTGCATTTTTAGATTTCTGGGGTCCACTGATTATGTATACAAAATATGGTTGAGTTTGCTCAAACGGCCTAGATTTTTAATTTTTTTACTCCCCCCCCCCCCCATTTTGGGCGGTTAGTTTTTCATATTTAGTCTCCTGGGGTCCCACTGATTATGTATACAACATTTGGTTGAGTTTGATATATAGGGGCTAGATTTTTCATTTTTTGGCGGTTAGTTTTTGCATTTTTAGACTCCTGGGGGCCCACACAATGTATACAAAAATTTGGCTGAGTTTGGTCAAATGGCCTAGATTTTTTAATTTTTAACCCCCTCCACCCCCCTTAATTTTGGGTCGATATACACCAAAATCTAATCAGCTCTTAATCTCAATGGACCAAAACTATGTGAAATTTGGTTTTGATATTCTCCTGGCTTTTGAGCTAGCTGTCCACAAAATTTGGTAACGCACAAACTCAACAGACATTTTGACAAAAATTATTATCTCGAAAAATATAATTTTTTCGATGTTTACTTATTAAAGCTTTTGTAGAGTGAAATGCCATGGTTTCGCTCAATTTTTTTAATCAAAACACTTCCTACCGTTTTTGAGATATTTCGCAAAAAAGAAGGAAAAAAAACACTTTTTTCATGCACGATTACAATACTTTGACCATACCTTATGGTAAAGTTAAAAAAACTGAAAAATAAATATAATGGATAATAATATATTTAAAAATAACATCCTAAATATAATGAGGCGCTCAGAGCTAAAATGGATCAAGTCCATGAGTGATACTTGAATGAAGTGACGATTGAAGTTTATTTATTTATTTTTATTTTTTATATTTAAATGTATTTTTCATACATATACCGTGAGTTTTTTATCTTGAGACAGTCGAATAACTCCAAAAACAGTGCATTATATGAAAACAAGTTTCAAATAAAAGTACATTTATATAAGGGGGGAAACTAAACTAAACTATCGTTAAATTGAAAGTTTTTTTGCCGAGAGTAGCAGAATTTTATATTGAAGGAGATATAAAGAGTGTGTGTCTTCTGCTGGAATTTCAACAGAAGACACACTCTTTATTGTCTCCTTCAATACACTATTGTTTGTCGACGTAGAACACGCTTTCAAGGGTATTTCAATGTCAACTTCTGGTTTTTAAATGGAAACCTATATTTTTCGAGACAGCACTTAGCCTGGTTAGCGCAAAGTAAATGCTTACCACTAACCAAGGTAGATGGTAAGTCATTGGGATGGCCAATCAGATGACAGGTACATTCAGTGGCTGTCATTTGATTGGCCATCCCAGTGGCTTCATTTACCATCTACCTTGGTTAGTGGTAAAAAACATTTACTTTGCGACATACAACCGGCCTTAATCTACAAAAAGTGAACAATTTTTTTAAAATATTAAATCAATTATTTATATCTCAAAAAAAATTTAATAATTATTGGAACGAAGTTCCCTATGGGACGCCTCGGAGGGCACCCAGCTGGTGAAAAACGTCCGTAACGCCAATGCTCATGCGCGCGCATCCACTCAGGTCGCCACTCTGGAGGCGGGGCCTCTGGGTTTGTGCTGTGGTCGGGAATCCCTGAGAATTTTACTCGGCGAGAAGCTTTCAAGGTTATCGCACAGAATTCAAAAAGGTTATCATTGGGGCCTTTACATACAAGAGCAAGAACAATCGTAGATTTCATTAGTACAAAAGCGTGTTTCGAACTTGAAGATTTGACGTTCAAAGTTTAAAGAGTCATCGCTTGGATTTAACTGATTCAGTTACTCAAAAACAAACATTTTATTACTATCTGAGACAAATATGGACAATGATCAGCTATATGAAATACCGAATTTTAATTGTATCGTCCAGTTATAAAAGAGGTAATGTTCGATCAGGTGGAGTTGCGATTTACCAATCGAATGACGACACTGTTAATATTGTTTCACCAACATGGACATTATAATGAGAAATGCTAATGACTTTGGTCTTTAGACATTCACCTGTTGGAGATATTTGTTCTAGTATTTGCAAGATGGAAAACGGCGTTGAAATCTTAATGGTAGTCGTTTACATTGCACAGAAACAGAAGTTAATAGACATACAAGGATTCATACATCGATCACTGTTGGAGTAATCTGCAGCATCTACAGCATTACTTGAAGAGTATGGTACCAATTATGACCAACTTCCACTAATTTTGGCAGGTGACTTCAATATTAACTTCAAAGATAAGCAATCAGGTCATTTAAAACTTTTCTGAAAAATACATTTGATTTAAATATGAACAATAATGAAGATGAATCCACTCACGAGAGACAATACTACTATCGATGCTGTTTTCTCGAGATATTTGGCAAAAATCGAATCACAAACATATATATCTTATTTTAGTTACTATAAAGCTATAGTTTCGTATGATAGAACATAATTAGGCTTGAATTATTATTATTCATATAAATACCTGTTTCTTTTTGTATATTATTATTATTATATATTATATATTTTTATAAATCATTGTAAATAAAATAAAGGTGTTAAGATAATTTTATAAAGTAGTTTCTTTGCTTTTTATCGATAAAAAAATCATAATAAAAAATGTATACCTGAATAATTATTTTTCTTTATACCTAGAATAGAACTTAAAATTAATATTTTTATAATAAGGAACTTCGTTCCTATCCGGTGTCATACGACACAGATCTATTTTTTAACAATTATTTAACTTAATTATCAAATAATAATTATTAAATAATTAATTATTAAATAAAAAATTTAATAATTTTTCTACACTGTTCTGTGACATTCCAGAGTATATCGCAAATCTTCTGGATGAATTCCAGTTCCAGTTTCTTTATTTTAGACTCATTCAGTTTATTTGTAGCCTTTACATTTCTTGTTTTTTTTAAACAGATTTGCAACACGATAAATTGAAGCTTGTGAGGGTGTATTCCTATCAGGAAAAGGCTCGGCAACACTTCTTCCACATTCACCGCATAAATTAAGACCATTTCAATTCTGTCTTCAACAAAAAAATGCTCCATTTTTATTATGGTAATACAATATAACTATCTACTGGATTGACAAGAAAAATAAACTTTTTTAAACTCAAGTGTCCGCCTCCGTGGTGTAATGGTCAGAGTAACTGGACTGGCAACCCGGAGGTCTCGGGTTCGATTCCCGGCTATACCCAGACATTTTTTCTGTAAGTATAGGGTCTGGTAATAAAAAAATTAAGTGGGAGATAAATTTAACCGAATTTATCGCGCGGAGAATTTACCACTGCTCGAAGACCCTAAAACCTTAGTAAATTGGATATTGAATTGTATCTAAGTTTCTGAGATTGGCTCGTGATCCCGGCTTCTTTCCTTCTACTCTGTTCTTTTCACGATGGAGGGGCCAGCCCATACAGGCCTTTAGGGGATCCACCTTCTGGTGTATCTCCTTCTCACATCAATATCATTAAAAAAAAAAAAGAAGAATTTTAACTAGTTCTATTAAGTAGAGAAAATAATCTCTTAAATCTGGGTATAATGAAGTTTTAAGATCATTTTAAACACATATTTTCATTTGTATTGTGACTTTTCGATTTAATAATTATTTATTTAATAATTAATTATTTAATCATTATTATTATTTGATAAATTAAGCTAAATAATTGTTAAAAATAATTATTAAGTTTTTTTCTAATTCTAATAAAGTCATATGTTAATAAGGACAAGTTTTTGCGTGTGACTTTTTTATTTTTCAACCAACGTTTCGTCGACTTTGCCGACTTCTTCAGGGCTTCAAATATACATGTCACTCATTCGTCTAAATTTTCTTATTACCTTCGTTACCATTGAAGGCCATCAGAATACAATTCTCAAAAGATATCTTTCAGGCACATTAACCCTGAAGTAAGCTGGCAAAGTCGACGAAACGTTGGCGGATAAATAAAAAGTAAACACATAAAAAACTTGTCCTTATTTTCCCAGTATGAACTTTTCAAATTATAAATTAAATTATGGACGGGAATGGATAATAATAGCCACATATTCTGCTAATAGAAATGTGTTCAATTGTCCCTCTTAAGATATATCCTCACTTGGTTCTTAAATTGAATCAGACTAGATGCATTTCTCACTTCAGTTGGTAAAGAATTAAATTTTTAAAATTTTGTTAACTCTAGATGAACTTAAAGTAATATAGACAATAATTTTTTTATTATTGTTGTAGTATGAAGACTAATTTAATAAAAATGGGTCACATATTTGAAAATTCAAAAATAATAATCCAAGTGAATTGTAAATCATTATTTTTCTGGACTTGATCCAATTTGACCCCGAAATTTTTTTTACATAATATTGATCAACTGATCGTCATTATCTTTATTTTTAACCGACTTCAAAAAAGGAGTAGGTTCTCAATTCGACTGATTTTTTTTGTGGCTATAATACCTTCGCCAATTATGAACCGATTTTGATGGAGGTTTTTTGCATTGGGTTCAGTCTAGTTTCCGATTGGTAAAAATATAAATTTCATTGATATTGACCTTTTTTGTTATGTTTGTTCACGCATAACTTCTTTGTTTATGAACCGATTTTAATGATTCTTTCTGCGTTTGGATCAGCTATAGCTCCAAGATAGTCAAGAAAAAACCTATCTATTTATTTATTTATTTTATGTATGTTCACGCAGAACTACTTTGTTCATGGACCGATTTCGATGATTCTTTTTTTATTAGAAAGGGGATACCTTAGTGGTGGTACCATATTAATTTGGTCATGTTCTGATGATATGATTAATGACAAAATAACGTAAATCCCCAATTCTTATGAGCAAATAATCGAAATTATAATAAATAAAATCTTTTATAAAAAAAACAATCTTAAACGTTCATTTAAAACCCGCAAACGTTTCGATGAATTTCTACATTGAATAATTGAATTTTATTTTCATTTTCTGATTCATTCGCCCGACGCTTTCTCTTACGAGATCCATGCAAGGTATTATATTAAGTCACTATTAATAACATCACTAAAAAGAGGAAAATAAAAATAATGTTTATAAAAAAATAAAACCGACTTCGTAAAATATTAAATGCAACAAATAAAATAATAAGAACTCAAAAATCAAATAAAATGCACTAAAAAATATATAAATAATTAACTAATTTAGTTACAACTAAACGATGAAATATTAACTTGAAATTACTTTTTGAAGTCGGTTCTAAACAAACTATATAAGCGAGTGTATCCGCCAAACGTACTAAGTAAGATCCGTCGAGTGCAATTAATAAATGCATGTTTGGCACCGACTTCAAAAAGTAATTTCATGTTAATATTTCGTCGTTTAGTTGTAACTAAATAAGATAATAATTATTTTATACCTTTTAGGGCATTTTATTTGATTTTTAAGTTATTATTTTATCTTTATTTGTTGCATTTAATTTTTTTGAAGTCGGTTTTATTTATTTTTTTTATTAAAATTATTTAAGAGATAATAGCTTGCAAATCTTTGGCCCAAGTGCAGTTTCTTTTCCGATTCAACTTCACCACCCTTCACCACAAAAAAAATTCATTTTAGAGTTAATATCAAAAAAGTGGTCTTTTAAGGAGATAATAATTATTTTATCAAAAGTCTATATGTTAGAATAATAATACTAGTGCTAATATATGATATTAACGGCCCAAGTTTGTCCCTGGCATATCCGAGCACCCGCATGAAGAGATTTCCCGGGCCGTAAGAAGACGATGGCTTCTTCAACAAGTGCATCCACCTGAAGAAAGGGTCCCAGCAATCTCTTCCGGTGCATCACAACACAACAACAACAACAACAATAACAACAACAACATCTACAACATTTCCGTTTTTAAACAAACTGACAAAAAATCTACATATACACAAAAAATTTCCTTCGAAATAACGTATAAGAATGACTTGTCTATTTTTATTAGGAAAAATGTTTCGGCTGAAACAATTTCATATTACTTTACACATTTTAATGAGATAAATTCATCAAAATAGGGAAATAAATTTGTAGTAGTTTATTATATCTTAGGTATTTTTTATTTTTAAAATATCTCTAGCCGGAGAGCGTACCGAGTCTTGAAAAAGTTTTCATTTTTTCTCCGATTCTAATTTAAACAGAAAAACAGAACATGAAGAAAGAGAAACAACGAGGTTGTCCTCTGCTTGATGCATTATGAATCAACTCTCGGCAAAATAAAAACTTTTCAAATAGTACTTGAAGATTTTATTAGTAAAGACGAATATTATTTTTTTAATACTCAGGTAAAAAGGGCAATTTCGTTTTTTAAGGAATTTGGGTGTTGGTACTTGGTGAAACATTTTTTAAAATTATTGGATAAATATTTTGGTAGGTTTCACATTAAGATGATTATGATATTCTTAATGTGAAACCTACCAAGTATTTTTAATCCAATAACTTTAAAAGGGTAATTAATATTTTGAATCCATTCACTCGGGAGACGCGTTCCATTCACAAAATCTCCTTCCGAGTTTTTATTTATTTTCATTGTTATTGCGTACTAAGCTATTGTTAAATCATTTAAATCTGCTTAAAGAGGGTTTGCATCAAATTTTAGAAGCCATTAGAAAGAAAAAAGACGCTAACACCTCTAAAATATAAACTTCAAATTTAAATAATTGCATCTTTAGAACTTTACGAGAAATTGGAAATGAGGAAAATCTACATTGAAATTGAGAATTGACCAATATTATATATTACACTGGTTGACACAAATTTGTCCCCTTAAACCTAATCAATGGATTCCAGTAGAGTTTTCTACGCTGATTATCATGCACTTACCCGGATTTTTTACAACCTTTCAGAATTTTGAGATATTTTCGGTCAAAATAACGACAAAGAGCCATTTTGACCTATTTTTGGAGTCCCATTAAATATTAAACAGCAATATTTGAAATCAAAATATTTTTTGTTGACGTAATAGAAAACAGCTTCCTTTTGATCTTCAAATTACAACTTGTTTTTAGCTCAATTAGAACTCGAGTTATAACTAAAAAACTAAAACTACGTGATTATAAAGGATAATAGACACATGGTCTTAGTTTTATACTCATAACTCGAGTTTTAATTGAGTGTAAAACAAGTGGTAATTTGGAAATCAAAGAAGAAGCTGTTTTCTATTACGTCAAAAAAATATTTTGATTTCAAATATTGCTGTTTAATATCTAATGGGACTCGAAAATAGGTCAAAATTGTCAAAATTTCTCCGTTTAGACCGAAAATATCTCAAAACTCTGAAAGGTTGTGAAAATCGAGAAAGTGTGTAATAATCAAGCGCAGAAAACTCTGCGAGAATCCATTGTTACGTTTACGGCAGCAAAATTTTTTAATTTTTGTCGAGCAGTGTTATAATTATATATATATATATATTTTTAATAATGACCTAGAACTATAGATCGGTCACGCAGAGGTCCCAAGTTCGAATCCCGGTAGATTCCTTGTCTACACAATTTTTTATTATTATTATCTAATTTAATTAGTGAATATGTAAAATTAAAATAATCCCTCTAGCCGGGTCAGTGGAATCGCTAAGACTTTTCAACTCACCCACAAAAGCCTCAATACATTCTACAATCTGGTAAACACGCTTTGTTATTAGTTGAATAAAAGATTTCGCTGTCGATGGTAACAGAATTGTTTTTATTTTTAACCGACTTCAAAAAGGAGGAGGTTCTCTATTCGATTGAACTTTTTTTTTTTTTTTTTTTTTTTTTTTTTTTGTGCCTATGTTACCTCATATCTCCGCCAATTGTCAACCGATTTTGAAAATTTTTTTTGCATTGGGTCCAGTCTAGCTTCCGATTGGTCCCATTTTTTTTTCGATTTTTTTCATAGGTATTAGACCTTTTTTATTAGGTTTGTTTTAGACCTAACCTCTTTGTTTATGAACCGATTTCGATGGTTCTTTTTTTATCCGAAAGGGGGTGTCTTAGGGATGGTGTCATATTAATTTGGTCAAGTTCTGATGATATAATCACTATTAATAACATCACTAAAAAGAGAAAAATAAAAATTTTTTAAGAAAAAAATAAAAACCGACTTCAAAAATTAAATGCAACAAATATAAAAATACACTAAAAGGTATAAAATAATTATTATCTTATTTAGTTACAACTAAACGACGAAATATTAACACGAAATTACTTTTTGAAGTTGGTGCCAAACATATACCTTTTATGAATCGCACTCGACGGATCTTACTTAGTACGTTTGGCGGGTACGCTCGCTTATAGGTATAGTTTGTTTGGCACCGACTTTTAGAAGTAATTTTCGTGTTAAAATTTCGTCGTTTAGTTGTAACTAAATAAGATAATAATTATTTTATACCTTTTAGTGTATTTTTATATTTGTTGCATTTAATTTTTTGAAGTCGGTTTTTATTTTTTAACCGACTTCAAAAAAGGAGGGAGGTTCTCTATTCGATTGAATTTTTTTTTTTTTTTTTTTTTTTTTTTTTTTGTGCCTATGTTACCTCATATCTCCGCCAATTGTCAACCGATTTTGAAAATTTTTTTTGCATTGGGTCCAGTCTAGCTTCCGATTGGTCCCATTTTTTTCGATTTTTTTTCATAGGTATTAGACCTTTTTTATTAGGTTTGTTTAGGTTTGTTTAGACCTAACCTCTTTGTTTATGAACCGATTTCGATGGTTCTTTTTTTATCCGAAAGGGGGTGTCTTAGGATGGTGTCATATTAATTTGGTCAAGTTCTGATGATATAATCACTATTAATAACATCACTAAAAAGAGAAAAATAAAAATTTTTAAGAAAAAATAAAAACCGACTTCAAAAAATTAAATGCAACAAATATAAAAATACACTAAAAGGTATAAAATAATTATTATCTTATTTAGTTACAACTAAACGACGAAATATTAACACGAAATTACTTTTTGAAGTTGGTGCCAAACATATACCTTTTATGAATCGCACTCGACGGATCTTACTTAGTACGTTTGGCGGGTACGCTCGCTTATAGGTATAGTTTGTTTGGCACCGACTTTAAAAAGTAATTTCGTGTTAATATTTCGTCGTTTAGTTGTAACTAAATAAGATAATAATTATTTTATACCTTTTAGTGTATTTTTATATTTGTTGCATTTAATTTTTTGAAGTCGGTTTTTATTTTTTTCTCTAAAAATTTTTTCTAAAAATTTTTTTTTTTTTTTTTTTTTGTGCCTATGTTACCTCATATCTCCGCCAATTGTCAACCGATTTTGAAAATTTTTTTGCATTGGGTCCAGTCTAGCTTCCGATTGGTCCCATTTTTTTCGATTTTTTTTCATAGGTATTAGACCTTTTTATTAGGTTTGTTTAGGTTTGTTTAGACCTAACCTCTTTGTTTATGAACCGATTTCGATGGTTCTTTTTTTATCCGAAAGGGGGTGTCTTAGGGATGGTGTCATATTAATTTGGTCAAGTTCTGATGATATAATCACTATTAATAACATCACTAAAAAGAGAAAAATAAAAATTTTTAAAGAAAAAAATAAAAACCGACTTCAAAAAATTAAATGCAACAAATATAAAAATACACTAAAAGGTATAAAATAATTATTATCTTATTTAGTTACAACTAAACGACGAAATATTAACATGAAATTACTTTTTAGAAGTCGGTGCCAAACATATACACTTTTTATGAATCGCACTCGACGGATCTTACTTAGTACGTTTGGCGGGTACGCTCGCTTATAGGTATAGTTTGTTTGGCTACCGACTTCAAAAAGTAATTTCGTGTTAATATTTCGTCGTTTAGTTGTAACTAAATAAGATAATAATTATTTTATACCTTTTAGTGTATTTTATTTGTTGCATTTAATTTTTTGAAGTCGGTTTTTATTTTTTTCTTAAAAATTATTTTTTAACGCTTTATTTATTTATTTTTTTCTACTTTTTCTTTCCCTTTGTAGGGGCTGGTGAAAATAATTGCACCCCGGGCTTTAATTTAAAAGTGAAGGTGTGAATGATGAATTTGATTCCCGATGATGACGTAGCATTTTAGATTTAAATTTCCGGTTGGTAGTGGTGGTGTTGGGGGGGGGGGGAGGCAAAATTGACTTTTAGAATTTAGATTTCACAGAAAAATAAATAAAAAGAAGAGAGGACAATCAATACAATACAATTGAGTCATTATATACACATGTTACGAATATATATAGGATGGACAGACAAAAAATTGCACAAAAGTAAATCTAAAATACAGGGTGATTCACTACAAGGGTACACCAGGTTTTTTTACTGGAATTCGAAAAAAGTAAAATTATTCTAAGAAATGGATCTTGTAGGGCGTTTAGCTAAGGTATATAAACACCCTTAAAAATAAAATGTCAAAACATAGCGTCGGTTTTGTAATTTTACACTATTGTCATACTTATAATTTATATATCATCATTGAAAGTTTTTTTTTTTTTTGAGTGGATTTTGATGAGGCGGTTCAAAGTTCAAAAAGAGAGATAATTATAACTATCTTTTTATTCAAAGCCGACGTTTCGGAGATTTATTTTCTGGGTCTGTAATCAATTAAAATGCGATTTGGTCATTACCTATATTATAATCAAGACTATCACTATAAATCATATATATATGCATTTTTTAATGTACCTAAATATACCTATATATTTAATATATTCAAATTTTTTGTGATAAAAAATTTTAATGCAATTCATTCATATGTTATATGCATTTTTAACATACAGGGTATGGTCAAGTATTGTAATCGTGCATGAAAAAAGTGTTTTTTTTCCTTCTTTTTTTTCGAAATATCTCAAAAACGGCTGAAAGTATTTTGATTAAAAAAATTGAGCAAAACCATGGCATTTCGCTCTACGAAAAAGCCCTAAAAAGTGAACTTGGAAAAAATTATATTTTTCGAGATAATAATTGTTTTGTCAAAATGTCTGTTAGTTAGTCTGTCTGGTTGTTTGGTTGTTAGTCTACCAGTTAGTTTACCAAATTTTTGTGGACGAGCTAGCTCAAAAACTAGTGTGAATATTGAAACCAAATTTCACAC
This sequence comes from Forficula auricularia, assembly GCA_024734495.1. Lineage (NCBI taxonomy): Eukaryota > Metazoa > Arthropoda > Insecta > Dermaptera > Forficulidae > Forficula > Forficula auricularia. The sequence continues at coordinate 872,325 of JALMQS010000625.1, read as the reverse complement.
GTAGTTTTGGTCCATTGAGATTAAGAGAGCAATAGATTTTGGTGCATATCGACCCAAAATTAAGGGGGGGTGGAGGGGGGTTAAAAATTACAAATCTAGGCCGTTTGAGCAAACTCAACCAAATTTTGTATACATAATCAGTGGATCCCCAGAGGTCTAACAATGCAAAAACTAACAGCGCAAAATGGGAGGGGGGGTCAAAAAATGAAAATCTTGCCATTTATCAAACTCAACCAATTTTTGTTTACATAATCAGTGGGACCCCAGGAGTCTAAAAATGCAAAAACTAAGCCCCCCCTTCATGATTATAAATAATTATGGGGCCAGGTTGTATGGTAAAGTCAAGTGGATGCCCACATCAGAACACTTCAGCTTATTTATTCAAAGTCGACGTTTCGGAGATTTATTTTCTGGGTCTCTGTAATCAATTAAAATGCGATTTGGCCATTATATTATATTCAAGACTATCACGATAAATCATACATATATGCATTTTTTTTTTCAAATTTTTTGTGATAAAAATTTTTAATGCAATTCATACATATGTTAAATGCATTTTTTTGAATTTATTGGTATGTATGAATTATGAATATTAAATATTATATTAATATAATGAGAATTGCCATCTTTTGCTGCATATATTTGCATATTTCAACTTATTTTGCATATTACTTGCTTATTTCAGCATTTTTAACTGCATATTTTATGAGACATTTTGAAAGCTTTTACTGCATAAAAATCCGGTCTTTACATGATTACCCTATTATAAATATAATATATCTTTCAATATGAATGATTACTTTGAGGGATGTTCTCTACTCAGCCCTGAATGAAATGAAAGTCTCTTTTACCGAAAGAAAGAAAGAGCTAGATAGATATTATAAAAAAATGTGGCGATTTCTGATTTATTTTGACTTTTACTCGAAATGTATAGAAAAATGACGAATGAAAAGAAGGAAGCGAGAGTGAGTGACCTTTGGACTCGTTTATTTTGTCCTTTTTTTTATACTTTTTAAGGGTGAAAGACGCAGTCACTCTCTTCCTCTTTTTAGGGGCTGTTTTTAAACGAATGATTAATTTTCCCTTCGATTGGATCAAGCAAAGAAAGGAGGAAAAAATGATGGACAGAGAAATCGGATTTTTCTAAATCTCGAATCAAAACTGAACGAACGAACGAATACTTAATCAAAGTCAAAAATATTCGATTTTGACTTTTGATGGTTGACTAAGTGGAGAGGGGGGGGGGAGCAAAATGCATTTCATATCACGAGACCCTATAATAGAGAAATTATGTTTTTTTTTTTTTTTTATTCTAATGTACATTCATTTCGATTTTAATAAAATGCTCAAAAGGGACAAGTATTACAGCAGAAAAGAGTAAAATAAGCTGACGTGTTCTGATGTGGCCATCCACTTGACTTTACCATACAACCTGGCCCCTCTCCTTATATTTAATATTTAATAAAATTATTTATAATCATGTAGGGGAGGGGGGTTAGTTTTTGCATTTTTAGATTACTGTGGGACCACTGATTATGTATATAAAATTTGGTTGAATTTGGTACAACAGCCTTGATTTTCATTTTTTGACCGCCCCCCACCCATTTTAGGCGGTTAATTTTTGCATTTTTAGACTTCTGGGGGTCCACTGATTATGTAAACAAAATTTGGTGGAGTTTGGTACAAGGGCCTAGATTTTCATTTTTTGACCCTACAACCCCCCCTCCCCCATTTTGGGAGGTTATTTTTTGCATTTTTAGACTTTTGGGGTCCGAATGATTATGTATACAAAATTTCGTTGAGTTTGGTAAATGGCCAAGATTTTCATTTTTTGACCCTACACTCCCACCCCCACGCCATTTTGGGCGGTTAGTTTTTGCATTTTTAGATTTCTGGGGGTCCCATTGATTGTGTACAAAATTTGGTTGAGTTTGCTCAAATGGCCTAGATTTTTAATTTTTAACCCCCCTGAACCCCCCTTAATTTTGGGTCGATATGCACCAAAATCTAATCAGCTCTTAATCTCAATGAACCAAAACTACGTGTGAAATTTGGTTTCGATATTCACACTAGTTTTTGAGCTAGCTCGTCCACAAACATTTGTTAACGCACAGACTAACTAACTAACTAAGAGACATTTTGACAAAACAATTATTATCTCGAAAAATATAATTTTTTCGATGTTCACTTATTAGGGCTTTTTTGTAGACCGAAATGCCATGGTTTCGCTCAATTTTTTTAATCAAAATAGTTTCAGCCGTTTTTGAGATATTTCGAAAAAAAGAAGGAAAAAAAAACACTTTTTTCATGCACGATTACAATACTTGACCATACCCTGTATGGTAAAGTAAAAATAAAATTTTTATATTTTATTTAATCTATAGCTATTAGGCACACGTAAGAAGACTTATTAGTCGATTCATTTCTAGTTTAATGTCCATCTAGCTCGGAGAACTGTCTTTATATAAATTGAAAGTTTTTTGGCGAGGGTAGCAGAATTTTTATATATTGAAGGAGACAATTCCTGTGAATCAATTGTAATAGACTGATGAAGAGGGCAAAGCCCTCGAAACTATAGTCTCGTTATAGATAAAATGTATAATTCCAGCAGAAGACACACACTTTTATTATCTCCTTCAATGTCTTTCCCTTTTGGGGTCAAAATTTCAAAACGTTATATAACTATAAACTTAAGTTAGAATACATCTGATGTAAATATAAAATTTCATAATAATCCCTTCAGCCGTTTTTATGTGAATCGTGCAACTTTTCGCGGAAACCACTAAAACAGACAGACAGAAATTTTGTTGAGGGTGTTATCGTGAATAACTTTGTTGGAACTGTATGCAACTAAAATTTCGGCGTGATTTGGACAAATGTACAGACAAAACCTTAATTTTATATATATAGATATAAGAGGAGTGTTCAAATGAAAAGGTAATTTTTCAAATTTATTGGACTTCGTACATTCTATTTTCGAATTTCTTTTTTTTTGTTATGTTGGTACACATATTTCCAAGATATGTTGACAATATCAGCCACCTTGCATATTTAGTTTGTTTTTTACAGATATAAAGGTGAGACGAGTTTTGGAGTGCTTGGCGATTTTTTGCTATCGAAAAAATGGATCAAAGAATCTGCATTAAATTTTGTGTGAAAAATAAAATTAAGTGCTCCAATGAAATTGAAATGTTGACTGTGGCATTTGGCGAGTCTACTTTGAGAAAAAAAAATGTTTATAAGTGGTAGAAGCGCTTCATAGAAGGCAGAGAAGATGTTAATAACGTCACGGCAAGTTCGGTCAAATGTGAAGGTTTTGCTCACTGTTTTCATCGATTACAAAGGCGTGGTGCATCGTGAGTTCTTCTCAGTAGTTCGTACGGTCGATAAGGAATATTACCTTGAAGTTATGCGCCGTTTCCGTGAAGCAATACGAAAAAAACGGCCGGATTTATGGCAAAATAATTCATGGCTTTTGCATCACGATAACGCACCTGCTCACACCTGCTTCGAGGATTGGAAAAAGCGCTAGCACAAGTGTATTATATCTAAGGGGGATTACTTTGAAAGGGTCAATATAGATATTGATGAATAAATAAATATTTTTAGAGAAAAATAAAAATTTACCTTTTCATTTGAACACTCCTCGTATATAGGTACAAGTGATTAAAAAAAATAAGTTTTATAAAATATATTTAAATTAAACTTACCTTAGTGAAACAATAGTTTCACTGTTTTGTTGCTTTCACTGTAATATGAATAAAAATAAAAATAAAAAATATTTAAAAAATAATACGACTAAAAATGTGACGCTTTGCGGGCAGTTTCCGTGTCTTATGTATCTGATATGGCTGAGAAAGTACGGTAAGTACAAGAATGCAGTCATAGAGAACTCCTTAAAAATTAATTATTATTTTATTTTAAAACTCTCACATAGTTTTATACGAAACATGATTTAAAACTGATTCCCTCCTTTCTCACTGTTTCGAGAGGATTGGAGCGGATACGGGATGGAATGGGGGAAGAGATTATTAAACCAATCGACTTGATTGGGGAATAATGGAATTGAAATAATTATCGGAAAAGAGGTTTTTTTTATCTAATTAGATTTTTCCTCTTATTAAAAACAAGGACTAAAGATGAATAAGGACACTCGATGGTGGAGAAGTTATCTCTGGAATCGAAGCAAAAATACAATGTATACATTAATTAATGTAAAATAATTGGTTTAATAAAATTTCTCACTGTTTCAAATGGTCAACGAAGGAAATAGACAGAAAAATGTCCTTCTTCTCTCCTTCAACTGTAATTCTATACTGCCAGAATCATCAATATCATTTTTTTCTAAAATCATTTCCTGTATGATTCTTTCGTTGACACCTTTAAGGCCTGAAGAAGGAGGGAAGATCCTCCGAAACATCGGATTTTAAGAGAACGCAAGTGACGTATCAATGAATTTATTTTATTCGAAATTTTATTTTTTATTATTCTTGGGCTGCCTTTCCATTAGTTGTTCAGAATTTTCTTGATCAGTTTTAAATTTGAATTTGTAATAAACTATTTGAGGGTTATGAAATAAATCAAATGGAGGATAATGTATAAAATGTTTATAAAATCTGGAAATTATCCAAGGGAAGGCAATGGGAAAGCACCCCTGTGAAAAATTTCCCCAGGAAAATTACAGTGAAAAAATACTCTCCAGAGTAATCGCCGACGCTCAAAATCGAGCATGGCACTTGAAGAATAAGAAGAAGGAAATTTTTCAGAAGAGAAAATATTATCTCAATCAGTTTCAAATTGACTTTGCCTCAATTCTCTATTGAAATTCCACCAGTGCAATAGATAATTTTAAGAGAAATAAACTGCAACGGATCGTTGCTAAACTTTATCCAAATTCATTTGAAATATTAATATGTTTTGCTGGCTTGGTGTGTACTGGGTATATTAATTATTTATCCTTTAACAATAAAAAAATAATATGTTTATTCCTTTATTATTAATCAGATATCACTTGCAATTTGCAGTTCATGTTGACTTTAATTCAAAAATAAATATCGATTCTCATAATAGTCATTAATAGTCGAGGAATAACAATTCTACATTGGATTTTAGACGTTTCGGTTATTATTAGTAACCATTGCTGAAGACATGGAGGAATCGACTTAAAATCAAAAATAGCCATCGATTCTCATATAATACTAGAGGAATAACAATTTTACATTAGATTTTTGACGCTTCGATTATTATTGGTAACCATTGCTGAGACATGGAGGAAACGGCTTAAAATCAAAAATAAAGATCGATTCTTATCTAATACTAGAGGAATAACCTTATTGCATCCCATTTTTGATGTTTTGACTATTAATGGCAACCTCTACTGAAAACGTGGAAGAATCGACTTAAAAATCAAAAAGACTAAATTCTTTTATGACAAACAACTCAAACTATAAATAATGTTGTATAATACTAATGTTTGTGGGCCGATATGTACCAAAAACTAATCAGCGCTTCATTTTGTTAAACTAATGGTAGGTTTTCAATTTCATTTCAATTGGTGCAAAGGTGTGGTAAAAATCGTGGACGAAAAAAACGATAACATCCATCCATCCATCCATCCGCACACACTTCCAAAAAAAATGGCACTTTTCGGCCTCTCGACGAGATTCCAGGTAATTTTTGGCAAAACCGTCACGTGCTAAAATTCAATCTCATTGAATACTTCAATTTGTGACCTTAATTGAGTCCATGGGTTCCGTAGTCTTTACCTGAGGACCCTTTGAAGTCGCGCTTGCCGCGCGACCGATTACAATACTTTCTTCCATGCTTCGCATTGGATAAAGTAAAAATAAAACCGACGTCAAAAAATTAAATGCAACAAATAAAATACACTAAAAGGTATAAAATAATTATTATCTTATTTAGTTACACCTAAACGACGAAATATTAACATGAAATTACTTTTTGAAGTCGGTACCAAACATATACCTTTTATGAATTGCACTCGACGGATCTTACTTAGTACCTTTGGAGGGTATGCTCGCTTATAGGTATAGTTTGTTTGGTACCGACTTCAAAAAGTAATTTCATGTTAATATTTCGTCGTTTAGTTGTAACTAAATAAAATAATAATTATTTTATACCTTTTAGTGTATTTTATTTGTTGCATTTAATTTTTTGAAGTCGATTTTATTTTTCTCTTTTTAGTGATGTTATTAATAGTGATCATATCATCAGAACTTGACCAAATTAATATGTCACCATCCCTAAGATACCCCCTTTTCCAATAAAAAAAGAATCATCGAAATCGGTTCATAAACAAAGAGGTTAGGTCTGAACAAACCTAACAAAAAAGCTCTAATACCAATAAAAAAATGGGACCAATCAGAAGCTAGACTGAACCCAATGCAAATTTAAAAAAAAAAAAAAAAAAAAAAAAAAAATCAGTCGAATAGAGAACCTCCTCCTTTTTTGAAGTCGGTTAAAAATAGTTCTAATTTATAGAAAATACTGAAGGTATATGATAGAAAAAAGCCAACCCGCCTGGCAATAAACTGCAACGGGGATAATTATTATTATTAGAACAAATACAAATATAAAAATTTTATTTTATGAATAAATTTTAGTTTAAGCGAATAAACGATAGGGGTTAAGCTGAAAAAATGTCATTGAAAAAGCGGTCATTAACTAATCATTCTATCTATAGGAAATAGAGTCAAAAATTATTAATTCATCGAGATTGCAAACAGCGTATCGAGTAGCATGAAAATGTTCCACCCCCCCCCCTCCCAATTTTATTAACTTAAAAATATCAAATTTCAATTCGTAATAATAGACCAGTCATTTGGTAGTTTTAGCTGGAAAGTTTTCCGGTAATTTTGAAAATGGGTAATTTTATAGATTTCGATGTGCTCTTTCCGAATTTCAACTTTGCCACCTCGTATCTTTGCCGTTCGCGCCGCCATATTGGAAAAATGGCGCCTAAAAGCAGTTTTTTGACAATATCTCCTTTCCGACTCATTTCACGATAAAAACATTTATATACAAAATGAAACTAGAGAAAATTTCCTACAATTTATGTAATAACCTTTTTTTCGTAAAATTAATAGTTTTGGCGTACGAGCGCCGCAAACCATTATACATCTACGCCAACCCGTGACATTTAATTTTAACTGATTACATTTGTGAATTATAAAAAATCGCAGTTTTTCCTTCATAAAATGAAAACCACTCATCCTAGAAACTTGATTCTTATGAAACGTTGTCTAGGAAATTTTTTTTGTTTACTATGAATTATTTTCACTTGTACCACTTTTGATATGACTCTTAGATTTACGGATATCGAGCATTTTCCATGAGGCTTTTGAGGATTAGGACCATATCTTGTCCGGAAAATGCTGGATAACTATAAATCTAAGAATTTTAACAAAATAAAACTACAACGGATCGTTGCTAAACTTTATCCAAATTCATTTGAAATATTAATATGTTCTTGAGTAAAGTACTTTAAAATATAATTTTACTAAAAACTTTATTTAACCTTTTTTGTGGTTCCCAAAGTACTTAATTAGGATATTAAATTTCATCAAAATTGGTCAAGTCATTTTCAAGAAATTTAGAAAAAACTAAAAAAGTACTGAAATAAAGTACTAATGTTTGTGGACCGATATGTACCAAAAACTAATCAGCGCTTCATTTTGTTAAACTAATGGTAGGTTTTCAATTTCATTTCAATCAGCGCAAAGGTGTGGAAAAAATCGTGGACGAAAAAAACGATAACACACACACACACACACACACACATACATACATACATACATCCCCACGCACTTCCAAAAAAAATGGCACTTTTTGGCCTCTCGACGAGATTCCAGGTAATTTTTGGCAAAACAGTCACGTGCTAAAATTCAATCTCATTGAATACTTCAATTTGTGACCATAATTGAGTCTATGGGTTCCGTAGTCTTTACCTGAGGACCCTTTGAAGTCGCGCTTGCCGCGAGAGCGATTCCAATACTTTCTCCCATGCTTGGCATTGGATAAAGTAAAAAAGTTGTACAAGTAAACGTTCGAGTCAACAAAATTTCCTAGACAATTTGAAAAGAATCAAGTTTCTAGAATGAGTGGTTTTTATTTTATGAAAGAAAAACTGCGATTTTTTATAATTCACAAATGTAATCAGTTAAAATTAAATGTCACGGGTTGGCGTAGATGTATAATGGTTTTCGGCGCTCATACGCTAAAACAATTGATTTTACGAAAAAAAAGGTTAGTACATAAATTGTAGGAAGTTTTTTCTAGTTTAATTTGGTATATAAATGTTTTTATCATGAAATGAGTAGGAAAGGAGATATTGTCGAAAAACTGCTTTTAGGCACCATTCCTCCAATATGGCGGGCGAACGGCAAAGATACGAATTGGCAAAGTTGAAATTCAGAAAGAGCACATCGAAATCTATAAAATTACCCATTTTCAAAACTCCCAGAAAACTTTCCAAGTAAGCGTCTTTTTTTAGAACCAAATGACTGGACTATAATAAAAATTTTTAAGAAAAAAATAAAAACCGACTTCAAAAAATTAAATGCAACAAATATAAAATACACTAAAAGGTATAAAATAATTATTATCTTATTTAGTTACAACTAAACGACGAAATATTAACACGAAATTACTTTTTAAAGTCGGTGCCAAACAAACTATACCTATAAGCGAGCGTACCCGCCAAACGTACTAAGTAAGATCCGTCGAGTGATTCATAAAAGGTATATGTTTGGCACCAACTTCAAAAAGTAATTTCGTGTTAATATTTCGTCGTTTAGTTGTAACTAAATAAGATAATAATTATTTTATACCTTTTAGTGTATTTTTATATTTGTTGCATTTAATTTTTTGAAGTCGGTTTTTATTTTTTTCTTAAAAATTTTTATTTTTCTCTTTTTAGTGATGTTATTAATAGTGATTATATCATCAGAACTTGACCAAATTAATATGACACCATCCCTAAGACACCCCCTTTCGATAAAAAAAGAACCATCGAAATCGGTTCATAAACAAAGAGGTTAGGTCTAAACAAACCTAAACAAACCTAATAAAAAAGGTCTAATACCTATGAAAAAAAAATTCAATCGAATAGAGAACCTCCTCCTTTTTTGAAGTCGGTTAATAAATGAAGCGATTGCGGTAACATCAGACCAGCCTTAGGTATGTTTTACTCCTATTATAATGATGATATTGGTAATTATTATGGTATGTTAATAATATCTAATAGGAAGAATAAGGAGCTAAGAAAAGGAGAAAGAATAAATAAAATAAATTGTTCGTCAAATTTATTAATATATAACTAAACAAATATAAAAAAATGTGTTTATTTATTTATTTATGATTATTGCTTGGTAGTAAATTTTGGTATTCAAATTATGTAATTTTATTTGCTTTCAATTGATTAATTAATTATTTCTATATGATTAGTATTATGCATATTATTAAATTATTATTTCTTATCTGTTGTATAAAAATTAAATTATTTTAGTTAATCTGTACGTGTGGCTATATGTATGGTATATATATCTATATTTAAATATTCCAATATATATATTAGAGGGGACACGTATCTAATTGGAGGATTCTATATCTCTTTAGTATTAGTGATAGCAGGGATTTTGAACATTATGGTCGGAAAGAAAAATGGATCGGATCTAGAAATAAGTCATATATAGATGATATTTATCTAGATTTCTAGATACTGTGGAATCCTTGTTGATATTTTGTATTTGTGGGAGAAGAGGAGTAGGAAGAGTAGAAGGAGAGTTGGCTAATACGAAAGGTTCCAGGTAGATGTCAACCAGCGCGAAAGCCGAAACGTTTCTTCAGAGGTAGAGACTCTTGATGGGTCACGCCTCGGTGTCCCGGACCAGAGAGACCAGTCGATCGGAGAGGCCCTCCTCGCTCGACGCGAAATCTTCCAACATCTGAAACAACAACAACAACAACAACAAATTAACAATTATTCGCTATAACCAATTTAGCCAAATGATCAAGCAATAAAGTCAAGAAAATTTTTGAAATTTTTTTAGAAGCTTTTGAAAATTTTCTTTACTTTATTTAAAATGTTTCACCAAGAACCTACACCATTCTCCCTTGGCAAATAAGCTGACGTGTTCTAGTCTATGTGGCCATCCACTTGACTTTTACCATACAACCTGGCCTCTAGAATTATTTATAACCGCGTAGGGGGTAGGTTAGTGTTTTGCATGTTTATACATCTGGGGGTCCACTGACTATGTATACAAAATTTGGTTGAGTTTGCTCAAATGGCGTAGATTTTTTAATTTTTAACCCCCCCCTCCAATTGCCCTAATTTTGGGTCGATATGCGCCATAATCTTGTCAGGCTCTTTAATTTGCCGGAGAACTTTGCATGCGGGATGACCTTCAGGGCGATGAGGGGGTTCTTTGATGAATTTTTACAGCTTCAACAGGAGAACTTATAGTGAAATCGCCATGCGCTAGAAATTGTAGGTATATAGCAAGAATTTTTTTTTTTGTATATATATTAAGTAAATGTACCTATAATTATGTAAATACTCCTATAATTGAATTCACCAGACTCATGTATAGTAATTTATTGTTGGTGGAGGCCCACTACCTGCCGTGGCCCAATAAACGAAAAATCAATGCTACGTGTGAAATTTGGTTTCGATATTCTCACTAGTTTTTGAGCTAGCTCGTCCACAAAAATTTGGTAACGCACAGACTAACTAACAGACATTTTGACAAAACAATTATTATCTCGAAAAATATAATTTTTTCGATGTTCACTTATTAGAGTTTTTTTTTTTTAATCAAAATACTTCCTACCGTTTTTGAGATATTTCGAAAAAAAAGAAGGAAAAAAAACACTTTTTTCATGCACGATTACAATATTTGACCATACCGTGTATGGTAAAGTAAAAAATGAAGGGTATTTTTTGGACAACATCCCCTGTTTGAAAAGTCACCGCCGCCCGCCACAGATATTAATGTTTAGGTATTTGAATCAAGCAGAGGACAATATTAATAAAATATGTGAAAACTACCTAGTAGTCTAATTTTAATTTTTTACCAAGGAAAACTTAATTTAAAATGTGTATTTTTAATAGAAAAGTGTGTGTGTTGGTGTTACATCTAAGAGTAATAGAGATGTGAAATAAGGTCCTTCATCTTAGTAGGAAGGTGTTGTTGCTATGTGAGATGTCTAGGAAAAGGGCGTAGGGTCTCATCTGCCCCTGCAAATGGCAACTGGCCGTCTGAGTTATTAACCCTTTAATAATAGCTGGCGCAGAGAGAGAGGTTCTATAACGCTAACGCTAACGCAACAGCAGCAGCAGCTAATCGAATTGACGATGATGGCCAGAGGCCGCAGGCACAATTAGCCCTTAAGAGCTCCTGGATGACCAGCCTGTATAGCTAGCTAGCTATTAGCTCCGAGGGTGGCTGGCTTGGCTAAAGGTGGAGCCGACACACCCACACTCACCTATCTCCATCAATAATACCGTCATACATATTTCGCGACAAAGATTTTCTTTTCTTGTTCTAGCGATAGAATAGGCTTTAGGTTCGAGGTCAAGCATATTTATTAAAATTAAAAATTTGAATTTAAAAAATATATATTTTTTAAATTTAAATTTAAAATTACCGTTTTCTCTACGGTCTATTATTGGTATTACGAGCAAACGAATAATATGAAAAACCAGCTGAGATGGGCATCTTGCTGGCCAGGGAAATAACGCCCCCTAAACTCGGTAATGGATTTTAAAATAGTAATCACATTTCGTAATTTTAATAAATTTTATTTGTCATGAACTATTAATGGGTTTTAAAATTGAAAAAAATCACGCCGGCGTCAACGCACAAGCAGATTATAATAAGTATAGATAAATATAGATAGACTAGATGCAAGGCCCGCCTTCGGCGGCACTCTTGCTAGCCAGGGGGCACGCCCCCCCCCCCCCCCCCCCCCCCCCCCCGAAGCTCACCCAGCACCTCCCACCCCCGCACCATGCACCAGTGCCCCAACCACCCCTGCACCACCCCACTACGCCTCTGGACCCTCACCTAAGCCCCCCACTTCACCCTGCACCCCCACCCCCACCCCGTGGCTCCACCCCCGCACCTAGTTTTTTCATTTCTAGCCTTCTAGTGACCCACAGATTATGTATATAAAATTTGGTTAAGTTGGCTCTAAGGGTAAGAATTTTGATTTTTTGATTTTGGGTGGTTAGTTTTTGCATTTCTAGCCTTCTAGTGACACACAGATTATGTACTATATACAAAATTTGAGTTTGGTCAAAGAGCAAGAATTTTTATATTTTGATCCTCCCCCCTTTTTGGGTGGTTTTTTGTGGGAATTTTTTTAAACAAAAGTTGTCAGAAATCACATCTCCTACAACTTTGCTCATAATAAAATTTGCGGTAGAGTTAATAGTTTAGGAGTTATTTGATAATTTTCATTCGAGCGCAGCCCCCAAACCCCCTTTTGGGGTCAAAATATCAAAACGTTATATAGCTATAAACGTAAGTTAGAAGACATCTGATACAAATATGAAATTTCATAATAATCCCTTAAGCCGTTTTGACGTGAATCGTGAACAGCTTTTCGCGGAAACCACTGAAACAGACAGACAGGAATTTTGTTGAGGGTATTTTCGTGCATAACTTTGCTTGGAACGTATGCAACCAAAATTTGGGGTGATTTGGACCAATGTACAGACAAAACCTTAATTATATATATATATATATATATATATATATATATATATATATATATATATATATATATATATATATATATATATATATATATAGATTCCAATTGCAAAAGTACAAAAAAAAAAGAATTCTAAAGCTTTAGTAATATGTACTTTGTATGAATAAATAAATATATGATTGTATGATTTCACATTTATTGATTTGTTTAAGCCCAATCATGCACTTGTAAGAGCAACAACAACAACAACAACAACAACAAGGCGGTCACGTCACATCATGATCCAAGGGTCCACCTACGGACTACAAAGCTTTTTTAGGTGCATCTTCTTCTTGTATCAATATCATTAAAAAAAGAGAAATTTACCACACATAGTTCTGACTATATACTACTAATTTATTTTTAATTTTCTTAAATATGTTTCACCTCGAACCTACACCTTTCATTCTCTCTGAACAAAATTTCACATTTTCCTTCAATTTTCTTTTTATTTGATACATTTTTTCATTGTGTTTTTTTTTCTTAAAATCCCCCCCCCCCCAATTAAAAATTTAAAAATGATTGAAATAATAAAAAGACATTTTGTTAGAGTTCGAGGTTGTGATGTAACTGTATTAGACGAGAGGAGGAGGTATCAGCCAAAGTTGGATGCGTGGATTCAATAAAACGCCTTGAATAAAACGCTTGCCTGATTTTGACATCTTCAGTTAGTGGGAGTTATACACAAAATGCGGTACATGTGATCAAACCAAGCCTTGTCAAAAATAATTAGCTTTATGAAATTTATAACGTGCCTCCATCCAAAGGTTCAGAATGAATGTCAATCACCTTTGGGCGCAGGTACGTTATAAATTTACATAAAGCTACAATTTTTATTTTTGACAAGGCTTGGTTTGATCACATATGTGTACCGCATTTTATGTATAACTCACAATTAACTGAAGATGGCCAAATAAATTCAGGCCGAAACGTTTTATTCAAGGCGTTTTATTGAACCCAGCGCATCCAACTTTGGCTGATACCACCTCCTTCATCTAATACATAAAAAGACATTGTTGAAAATATGGTAAATATGGACATATGGGTAGAGAGGGAGTGTTCACACTCGATGCCCAAATTATTGTAATACATAATAATAAATATCGTCGGCTTAGAGTGTAAGCCCGCTTACTCCATTTTTTATCATACATGAGATATTAATACCGTTCGTAAGAAAAAGAGATGCAGCATCGATTGTCCAAGTAAAATTGCTACTTAAAATTACAATCGTAAGTTGTAGAAAAAAAATGTGAAAAATAGTTTCTTTCCATAACAACAATATTAAATTTTGACCGAATGTTTTCTACATTTGATTCAATCGCGAATCAAATGTAGAATTTTGTCAAATATTGAGTGAAAATAATATTTGAACTTATATATTTCTAACTTGAAATAATGATCTTAAATAAATTTTTATAATTTTTCTAATTAATATAACAAAGAATAATTGCTATATCAATGAGAATTGTTTTGATAGTGTTTTAATATTAATATTGATAATTGTTTTAATATTAAATTTTGTCCACAAAGAGAAACAAAGAGGTTGTCCTCTGTTTGATGCAAATAAACATACACACATATATATATATAATATATCGAGATTAGTTCGTAGCCAGTGACGAAGGAACACCAAGTTTTCAATATCCATATGATATTGACTCCATGAAAAACATTTATAATTGAAGAAAGACTGATGATGAAGACCAGAGTCTTCGAAACTATAGTCTCAAACAAATAAATAATATATATACAGATATATCATCTCGATATATATATATATATATATATATATGTGTGTATGTTTATTTGCATCAAGCAGAGGACAACCTCTTTGTTTCTCTTTGTGAATCAACAACTCTGCTACTCTCGGCAAAACAAAAACTTTTCAATTAAATTTTGTTTTGTTTTTTTTCTCTGCCCTGTAAAATTTTCTTGTTGTGAGTCTAAGGCGACGATATGTAATTTTTAAACTTGTGGTAAATAAACAAATTTTGTTCTAAAAGTAAATAAATAAATTTATTGATTTGACGATAAAAAAAAAACGCTAAGTTTAATTTGTATGGTGTGCTGATGTTATTTCTGATTCCTTTATCATAATCAGCAAAGGGGGCGCAATAAATAAATCATCTGACTGCGGGTTTTTCATGTTCTCGGCCAAAGTTTGGAATTTATTAAATAAAAATCTTAAGAAGTGTACTTTCTCCAAGTGTGTGTGTGTGTGTGTGTGTGTCTGAAATGGATATAAATGGCGAGTATGGAGGCGAAAAACAAGACAAAAGCAGCAGCAGCAGCTTATGATATATAATAGCATCATCGATAAGTGAGTGGGGGTGGGGGGTGGTCCGCCACCGCAAGCTTTTAGCCCCCTCCGCCATCCCCCTGGACTAAGTGCACCCCCGAGGATCTAATTAGCACCCAGGTGGGTCACGGACGCCATCAGCACCCGGAGAAAGCATTCGCCCATTATCCTGCCTTCCTCCACGATACAGCCACCACTGGTGGTGTCTATTAGTGTTAGTAGTACATTCATTATTATTAGAAATTATTAAAGGAGCAGCAGCAGCATCTGTAAAAGAAATACCCCCCCCTCCCCCTTGCATTCCATAACATTCAATCACTTGTTAATGGCCAAGCAAAAATTACAAAGTTAGCGCTTAAGGGGCAGGAGGAACAAGTACTAAGTACACCTAAAGACAAACAAGCCTCTTCATATTTAGTGAAAACAGAGGGGGATCCTTTCAGAGTGCCCCCCCCCATTCCTTGAGATGATCCTGGCTGACTACATTAATATCTAGTAGATACTAAAATCGGTAGGATTAAGCAAACATATTGAAATTTATGATTAGAATCACACCTAACTAACTAATCATCAATTAAATATTAGCAGAAATTACAATAGGAAGAAAAAATAGGATAACTTTTCAAAACTCGGTTGAGGTGATAACGAAAATGCCTTCTAACTAAGATAGCATGGGTTCAAGCCCGAGTCGCTGCAATCCTACTTTAATCGGATCCCTAAACTAATTTACACACACACTTCTTCTCACATACACGAACAATGGCCATAATAGACTATATAGTTTCCGAAGGCTATTTAAAAAAAAAAAAACTCGGTACGCTCCCCAACTAGGATTGCCACAGTAATATAATAATATCTATATAATAAAAATGAATTTCTTTTTCTTTGTAAGCGCAGATCTCTCAAATGCCTGGGCCGATTTGGCTAATTTTTTTTTTAAATGTTCGTAATAGTCCATTTCAGGTTAATATGTAAAAAAAAATCCGAAAAGTTGCCCGGAAAATTGGAAAATTCACGGAAAACTGAAACCAAATCTGAATTGCCAACATAGCTTGCCAAACAATAAAATAACTAAATAGCAAACTAACTTTGTGTTGGCAGCCCTATCTGTCACATTTTTGAGATGTCATTTATTCTTAATAGCATAGAGAAAAGAGATCTAACCACATTATCGTTGAAGAAGAATTTAATAATGCAACAAAGATTTAAAAAACTATCTATTTTTTTTAAAGTACATTAAAAAAAAAATTAAAAAAATAAACTGCAACGGATCGTTGCTAAACTTTATCCAATGTACTATCTTATTCTAAAATAAAGTACTTTTTAAAATAAAATTTTACAAAAAACTATATAAGTATGACCTTTTTTGTGGTCCTCAAGGTACTTAATTACAATGAATTTTAAATCCCACAAATATTAATTTGACAATTAAATTGATGAACTCAAAAATTGTTATTTAGTTAAATAAACTGCAACGGATCGTTGCTAAACTTTATCCAAATTCATTTGAAATATTAATATGTTTATTCCTTTATTATCAATCAGATATCACTTGCAATTTGCAGTTCATGTTGACCATGCGCGGATCCAGGGGGGCGATGGGGGCGACCGCCCCCCCCTTAAGCATTGAGATCAATATTTTTTATATGTTTATTTTTTTTATATATATCATTAAATTTTAAAATTGAAGAAAATAAAGTTCTATGTGGGGGGGGCGTCTCTGCCCCCCCCCCCCCCCCCCCGCTTGGACAATTCGACCGCGACACACTTCCGAGATCAAAAGTAGATATACCGGCGACCGCCCCCCCCCCCCCCCCACCCAAATCAGAGGTCTGGATCCGCGCCTGATGTTGACTTTATTTCAAAAATAATGATCGATTCTCATTCAACAGTCGAGGAATAACAATTCTACATTCGATTTTTGACGTTTCGGTTTTTATTGGTAGCCATTGGTGAAGACATGGAGGAATCAACTTAAAATCAAAAATAGCAATCGATTCTTATCTAATACTTGAGGAATAATAATTCTACATTAGATTTTTGACCCTTCGATTATTATTGGTAACCATTGCTGAAGACATGGAGGAATCGACTTAAAATCAAAAATAACGATCGATTCTTATCTAATACTAGAGGAATAACCTTTTGCATTCCATTTTTGATGTTTTGACTATTAATGGCAAGCTCTACTGAAAACGTGGAAGAATCGACTTAAAATCAATAAGACTAAATTCTTTTATGATAAACAACTCAAGCTTGAGAATAAGAGAATTTTTTATCAATAGAGATTTTTAATACATTTTAAATATTTGTTTCATCTTATTTGTTATGAGTGTATATTACAGTTAAATAGAATCACAAATTATGTCTATTTAAGACTTTATAATAAAACAATTATATTTATTCTCTGTTACTAATAAAACATCAATAAAGCAGCCAAGCAAGTGGGGTCCAGGGGCGAAGCCCCCTGGCTAGCAAAAGCGCTCGCCGAAGGCGGGCCTTGAAGCTAGTATTTAATAAAATACAGTGGCGTAGTGAGGGGGGCAGAGGCCTATCATGCCCCGGGCACCACTCGCATAGGGGCGCGCCAAATGGTCTCCAGGACATTTTTAACTAGGTTTTTACTTTTCCATACAGGGTATGGTCAAGTATTGTAATAGTGAATTAAAAAAGTGTTTTTTTTGCTTCTTTTTTTCGAAATTTCTCAAAAACGGCTGAAACTATTTTGATTAAAAAAATTAAACGAAACCATGGATTTTCGGTCTACAAAAAAGCCCTAATAAGTGAACATCGAAAAAAATTATATTTTTTGAGATAATAATTGTTTTGTCAAAATGTCTGTTAGTCTGTCTGTTAGTAAGTTACCAAATTTTTGTGAACGAGCTAGCTCAAAAACTAGTTGGAATATCAAAACTAAATTTCAGACGTAGTTTTGGTGCATTGAGATTAAAAGCTGATTAGATTTTGGTGCATATCGACCAAAATTAAGGGGAGCGGGGTTAAAAATTAAAAATCTAGGCCATTTGAGCAAACTCAACCAAATTTTCTATACATAATCAGTGGGACCCCCAGAAGTCTAAAAATGCAAAAACTAACGTCACACAGTGGTAAAAGGTTTTAGATTTTGTATGTTTTCCTTGTTTTTAATAATTAAAAAATAATTTTAAGATAAATGTTACAATAAAATGTTTTAACTTGTTTATAATGTTGTTCCAAATAATAATAAAAATAAATATTTAAATTAAATTTACCATGAATTAGCATGATTTTATTTAAAAAGAAAAAATATTGGTGGGCCAATTGAGATGGGACGGGGCTCGTATTTATTAATAATCGAAATCTTTCGGGCTGAAATTCTCCCTTTATCAATGAAATATTAGAAAATTAATATTTACGAGCAAAGGTAGTACCGAAATACAATGTGAATTGAAAATTTATAAAATAGAATGTTGGAAACAATAATTTTTTTAATAGTCGGATGATATTTTGAATAATTGTTTAAACGTTTTGACGGTTGGTTAACCCTGTATGTCTGTCTATCCGCGATATACGGGCGAGTGTTGTAATTTATTTATATTAGTTAAAGAGAGAATGAAGGAAGCACCTGGCATTTTAATTTCCACCTTTATTTCTTTATTTATTTTACTAATTACTTACAAGCCTACCCCCCCCGCCCCTCACCCTTCTGATCCACCCTTAGTCAAAGTCAATCTCTGTTGGATTATTTTTGTTTATGTGCAAATAAATGTCGGCCAGTGGTTGACGCAAATCTGGATAAATCGCACAATCCATTCATATGCATTAGGAGGATTTACCATTCCATACATAATATATATATATATGTAGGTATGTGTGTAAATAAAGAGCGAGGGAGAAGGGCAGAATGAAAACGTTTCGATCTCGATACTTCATCAGGGGAAACATGCAAATACTAAAGCCAAGCTTAATTACGAGAAATACTATATATGTTACATTTCCCATACATATTAACAATAAATTCTCAGTCAAGAATTATTGTAAATAAGTAAGCTATCTTTTCTGCAAAATGTATATTTTTAATTTAGCTCGGATTAATAGCTTGCAAGATGGACCAGTCTTTTTTTAAGTGAGATTTAAGAATTTGTTCTGGAGAAAATAATTAAGATTTGGATAAACATTTTCAGTGAAATCTGATTCATCTAACAATTTCATCTGTTTACTTTACCATACAGGGAGGTATGGACAAATATTTTCAAAATATCTCAAAAACTGCTGAAACTATTTTGATTCAAAAAATTGGACGAAACCATGGCATTTCGGTCTACAAAAAAACCCCTAATAAGTGAACATCGAAAAAATTATATTTATTGAGATAATAATTGTTTTGTCAAAATGTCTGTTATTTTGTTAGTCTGTGCGTTACCAAATTTTTGTGGACGAGCTAGCTCAAAAACTAGTGTGAATATCAAAACCAAATTTCACACGTAGTTTTGTTCCATTGAGATTAAGAGCGGATTAGATTTTGGCGCATATCAATCCAAAATTAAGGGTGGAGGAGGGATAAAAATTAAAAATTATAATATTTTCAAACTAAAAAAAAAAAACAAGAAAAATGAAATATACTATAAAATCAACATATAATAACAAAAAAAATTCTGGCGCCAAAATTAGGGGGAGGGGAGGGGTCAAAAAATAAAAATCTAGGCCATTTGAGCAAACTCAACCAAATTTTGTATACATATTCAGTGGGCTACCAGAAGACTAAAAATGCAAAAACTAACCGCCCGAAATGGAGGGAGGGCGCGTTGAAGAGTCAAAAAATTAAAATCTAGGCCCTTGTACCAAACTCAACCAGAAGTGTATGGTAAAGTCAATTGGATGGCCACATCAGAACATGTCAATTTATTTTAGGATAGATTCAAGAATTTTTCTGGAGAAAATAATTAAGATTTTTCAAAATTATTATTATAATTTATTCGGGTAAACATTTTCAGTCAAATCTGATTCATCGAAAAATTTCATCTTTTTTTGATTCAAGCAGATAATTGATCCAATCAGTAGGCTTGAATTTTTAGATATACCGGGTGTGTTATTTATTTATTTATTTAAAACAATGCTCTGAGGTGGCTACCTCGTAGAGCAGAAACAGAAAGAATATATACAAATAGTAACATTTAAGTGAGCAAACATTATCTTGAGAGAGTCTTATAACTCAAAAACATTGAATTATATGAAAAAAAAAGTTTGCTCGAACTTTGAATCTCTCAAACCAGCCCTGACTAGCTTCAAATGTTTCATTCTTGTCTGTATTACTACCACTAGCATTATCGTTGGATACTGCTTTACTTTTTATGTCATCAAATAAGCTTTTTGCTTTCGTCTGAATTACTATTTTACTTAATGGTATTCTCTGCGCAACTTGATTTTCAATCCAAATAAAAAGCAAGGACTCCATTTTGATCATCAAAGCACTCCTTGTACGGATCATCGTTTTAGCATCTAATGATGTTGCAGATTTTGCAGCCTCTCTTATTTTATCCCCATCTCGATCTCTAATAGTTCTGACAGTTGTTGCAGCCTTTGCTATCTCCACAGCCTTCTCTCCCTTATCAAATCGTCGCAGAATATCTAATTTTGTCTCCAAGTTTTTTTTTTTATTTTTGGTAATTCTACCAGCAGCGCCCTTTCCACTCATTTGGCTAAAAAAATTACAAGTGTATGTAAAAAAAATAATATAACTCTGCCAATAAATAAATTGGAAAAATATTTACCCTTTTTGTAACCAGAAACATTTATTATTCTCTTTTAAAAAAAGCACAACACACTAATTGAAACGTTACAAAAAGCACAACACACTACATAATTGAAAGTGAACTCTAAAATTAGCAAAACAAAGTGAAAATAAAACTGTATTAAAATTGCGTTGATTTTCAGATAGAAAGGGAATCCCCGAGTTTTGATGGCATGGCGCAATTAGAAACAAAAGTGGTGCCATCTTTTAGAAAAAAAAGAAAATTTAAAAAAAAAAAATTAGACTCGAACCCAAAACAACGCAACCTCGAAAATCTAACGACATACAGTGAAAATTAGTACTAATTAAGCAGAGACGCAACTTCGAAAAAAACGCAAATCGAAACGACGCAAAGCGAGGTATTGGTATATATATATATATGTGGGAAATTAATTGTTTAATTAAGTATTTAATTTAAAAGTGAATTATATTGATTTCTGTTTAAGATCACATGTTTGGCAAATATATGGCTGTCTTCCTGCCCTTGTACGGTGGGAGGTCGCTCTCTTTCTTCTTGGTCGGGTATTGTCCCGAAGGTCTTTATGTTCAGGCTAGAAGCATGTAATAAATATTATTATGACAACTTGTGTCCAAGGGCTGTCAGCTGCCGACACCCTCACCCCACTTATATGCATGTGTGTGTGTAAGTGTATGTGTGGCGGCTGAAGGAATGTTGGTTGCAACTGCAAGTCAGTTGGTTGAAAAACGAGTGATGGTTAAGGCATGCTTGTCGATTTGATATAGTTGAAAGCCAGTGGTGCTTAAGATGACACGATGTATTAATTAACGATGTGTATTATGATGTTTGACGACGACCCCTAGACACGAATATGTATAAACCCCTTTTTGTAAATAAATATATATATATATATAGTATATAAAGAATGAAGTGTGTTATTTCACCCCTATGAGCGAAGGGGTGAAACCCGCCCCTTCTACATATATATTTGTTTACATATTCTGAATCTAGCAAAAAAAACTGAGCAACTTTCATAAGAACTATTTTTTTATTCGATATCAAATAAACAAAATATTAAATCAATTAGATCTCAGAAAAAACCCTAATAATTATTTTTAACAATTATTCAACTTAATTATCAAATAATAATGATCAAATATTTAATTATTAAATAAATAATTTAATAATAATCAATAATTTAATAATTTTCCGACACTGTTCTGTGATATTCCAGAGTGTTATCGCAAGTTTTCTGGATGAATTCCAGTTCCAATTTCCTTATTTTGGCTTTTTAAGTTTCTTCGTAGCCTTTATATTTCCTGATTTTTTTTAAAATAGATTTACAACACAATAAAATGAAGCTTTTGAGGGAGTATCTCTGTCAGAAAAATGCTTGGCATCCATTTCAATTGCAGCCCAACAACGCTTCTTCCACATTCACCATGAATTAAGACCATTTTAATTGTCTTCAACAAAAAATGATCCATTTTTATTATGGAAATACAATATAACTATCTACTCGATTTACACGAGAAATAAACTTTTTTCAACTCAAGAATTTTAAGTATTTCAATTAAGTAGAAAATAACCTCTTAAAACTGTGTATAATGACATTTTAAGATCATTATAAACACTTATTTTCATTGTTTTGACTTTTCGATTTAATAATTATTTATTTAATAATTAATTATTTAATGATTATTATTTAAAAATTATGTCGAATAATTGTTAAAAATAATTATTAGGGTTTTTTTCTGAGATCTAATTGATTTAATATTTTGTTTATTTGATATCGAATAAAAAAATAGTTCTAATGAAAGTTGTTCAGTTTTTTTTTGTAGATTCAGAATATATACAGAAAAATATAGGTTTCCATTTAAAAAACAGAACTTGACCTTGAAATACCCTTGAAAGCTTGTTCTAGGTAAACAAACAATAGCGTAGTTTAGTTTCCCCTCCATATAAATAAACTTTTATTTGAAACTTTTTTTCATATAATGCACTGTTTTTGAGTTATAAGACTGTCTCAAGATATAAAACTCACCCGGTATATATATATATATATATGTGTTGGACATTCGATCTGTTCCGGTCTCATCTTCGGCTAAGTTATTTTTGATGGGTTTTTTGTTAATTCAAATAATTATTCCACAGGTGGTTGTCTCGATAAAAATGTATATTTACATTTTTATTCAATTTCCTATTAATTATTAATTGGTTTTTTTAATTTTAAATTCCACTAATAGATCATTACAAATATTATTATATATATATTAAAAGTTGGACAATTTAATTGATTAAAAATCGAGTTTTAAATCCCACAAACGTATTTTTTTCTATATTAGAATTTGGCAATTTAATTGATGAACTCAAAAATTGTTATTTAATTAAAAAACATTATTATACGGTATTTATTTAAATACCTAAATATATATATACATATATACACATAATCTGTGGGCCACTACAAGGCTTGAAATGCAAAAACTGGGTGCGGGGGCGAGGGAAGTGGTTTTGGGGGTGGGACGAGATTGGGGAGGGCTGGGGTGGAGGGGTGCAGGGGTGGGGGTCCGGGAGGCGAGGGGGGTTCGGGTATTAATATATAGCATTTAACTGAAGCAAAAAGTTACCGAGCATCGCTCGGTGGCCAGGTACTCCTTTAATTAAACTAGCAAGAGGGAATTTCTCATGTTAATATGTAGGAGAGAGGAAAGAAAGGTGAATTTATTATATATAGGTATATTTCTAATAATAATAATAATAATAATAATAACAATAGGATAATAATTGTGCATGACCACTGGTAGCTGAGTTCTTCCTCTAGGACGGCTCGGTTCCTCGCGTTGCCATGGCAACAGGCGAGCAAGGTAGGCAAGAGGACGGCCTTTTTTAAGGGCTGGCTGAAATAAGTGAAGGGTAGCTGAAGTAATTGCTGAAGGACCGTCGGCTGCGAGCCACTCTGCAACATTATCTGCAAAAACAAACAAATCCATTCGATATCCAACCAAATAAATGAACAGAGAGAAATCGACCAAGACCGAAATGTCGGAAAAAAAAAACAATAATACACTATCTCTTTCTTTTTTTCTTTTTTAGAAGAAAGGAAGGAAGGAGCCAGAATAGTAAATGCAGAACATCCGTGCAGGTGCCATTAAATGCAGGTGGGGGCCCTCATGGGAATTTTCTTCGTAGGGGGAAAGAAATTCCCTAAGGAAACAAAAGAACTAAACACGATTCTTAATTAAATAGGAAATTATGCAAAGAGAGAGAGAGAGAGTTTGTCTGTCTGTCCCAATAGGGGTCGGGGGGGGGAGTTTCTTCCTTCTCTTATTAAGACAGAACCATCCATAGTCCTGAAATCACGCAAAATTATAATAATTATCTACAGGGTGTCCCGTATCACAACGATAAACCGTGAACAGGGGATAGGGCAATTTACGACGGTCCTGGGCATAACATTTTTTTAAAATAAAAGTCTCATGGTTTTCGAGTTATAGGCATTTTTTTAAAAATGGTGAAAATCGCTACTCCTGCACTAAATATCAAAATTCTTTTGTCTACAAATTTACATATTTTATTATTCTAATTTTTAAATAAATTTTTATAATTTTTCGAACTGATATAACAAAGAATAATTGACCTATCAATGAGAATTGTTTTGACCGCGCTTATTTGAAAAATATATTTTATCACGAGACTACTGCGGATTATGCGGATTGTTTCACCTCTTCGGGTCAGATATGGTCCAGTTTGGAGGTCAAGCAAGCCAAGAGCCCTCTTTTGGTATTCGGGTTCGATTCCCGAAGAGATGAAACAGCCCTTGTGATATAATAAAAAATAATTTTTAGAAAAAATAAATAAAACCGACTTCAAAAAAATTCAATTCAACAAATAAAATAATAATAACTCAAAAATCAAATAAAATCCACTAAAAGGTATAAAATAAATATCTAATTTAGTTACAAATAAACGACGAAATTGTTACATGAAATCACTTTTTGAAGTCGGTGCCAAAAATATACATTTTATGAATCGCACTCGATTGGATCTTACTTAGTACGTTTGGCGGATACACTCGCTTATATAGTTTGTTTAGCACCGACTTCAAAAAGTGATTTCATGTTAATATTTAGTCGTTTAGTTGTAACTAAATTAGATATTTATTTTATACCTTTTAGTGTATTTTATTTGATTTTTGAGTTCTTATTATTTTATTTGTTGAATTGAATTTTTTTGAAGTCGGTTTTATTTTCGAAAAATTATTTTTATTTTTCTATTTTTAATGATGTTCTTTAATAGTGACTTAAGATAATATTTTGTATGCATCTCGTAGGAGAAAGCGTAGGGAGAATGAATCAGAAAATGATGAAAAAAAATTCAATTCATAAATATAGAAATTCTCTCGTAACGTTTGCGGGTTTTAAATGAACGTTTTAAGATTTTTGTAAAAGATTTTATTTATTATAATTTCGATTATTTGCTCATAAGAATTGGAGATTTACGTTAATTCATCATTGATCATATCATCAGAACTGGACCAAATTAATATGGGACCTCCCTTAAGGTACCCCATTTCCAATAAAAGAAGAATCATTGAAATCGGTCCAAAAACAAAGAAGTTGTAGACTGAACCCAATGCAAAAAAAATTATCGAAATCGGTTCATAATTGACGAAGAAATCAGGTAACATAGACATAGAAAAAAAAAATTCAGTCGAATTGATAACCTCCTCCTTTTTTGAAAAATTATTTTAAAAAATGTCGAATCTAGTAGTAAACCATCTTTCTTGAATTTCTAAAGTAATTTTTTAAAGCTACTAATATTTGCTTATAACATTTAGGGAAAGCGGTGTTGGTTTATAGTGAAACATATTAAACACAGGAATTATTTGACGGATTATAGTGGTGTTTCACAAGAGGAAATAAAACTAAAAAAAAATTTAATTATATTTTGGAGATTTTTTATTTATCTCTATACATATTTGGGGTTATGAACCCTTCTTCAGGAGGTTTAACAAAAGACTGGAGTTTTGTTAAACCTCCTGAAGAAGGGTTCATAGCCCGAATTATGTATAGAGATAAATAAAAAATCTCCAAAATATAATTAAAATTTTTTTTATTTTTTTAAATTTTATTTCCTCTTTGTGAAACACCACGATAACCCGTTAAAAAACTCCTGTCCTGTAATATTTGCTTGTTTGTTTTTACTTTATTTATACAAGGAAATTAAAATTTGGAAATGAGAAAATAAAGCCAGCAGTGGCGGATTTATTTAGCTTTCATTGGGCATGGAATGGAAAAGTCGAGGGGTGAACCGCGACCTAATATGCTGTAGTTCTACTTCCACTTGTACTTCCAAATATTTCGAAGTACTTCCAAATATTTCCAAGTACTTCCAAAATACTTCCAAAGAGGTGTACACCTACTTCCAATCGCGGATCACCCTCGGGAAAAATTATCCATTTTGGATATTCTAATATAACTACGTTGCAAAAAAATCGAGCCATCAATAAAAATTTTATTAAATAGCAAATTATTTTTAAAATTTTTTACAAATATTCATATAATTTGTTCCATTAACTCTTAAACTAACATATTCAATAAATATTGTTGATAATTTTTGAATTTTATAAAAAAAAAAATAAGTAAATTTAAATTAAAAGATACAATTAGAAATTATCCTACTTTCTCAAAATCACTTTACAATGTAAATAAAGTTTTAATAAAAGATCAAATTCCATTTGAAATATCAATAAAATGAATAATTTTGAATTAATTAATCATTGATACAAAGATAAAATATATAAAATGGATATTTGTCAAGTTCAAGCAGTTCAAATTGTGTGTCTAATTAATCAAGCGCTGCTAAGTCAACGACAAGTGGCAATTACACTTGCAATAAGCAATAATTTCAATAATGTATGGTTACTTGTAAAAAAAATAATAAACATGATTTACTATCCTGTATAGCACAGAGACAAAATAAAATCCAAATGCAACTTTTTGGATTGGTTGAATTATAGTCATTATAGGATTTTAATTAGGTTGAATTACGGTTTCAAACGTAGATATGTCTAGTTTTTTCCGTTTTGCAACTGTGTTGTATTATCGTTAAATTATAGTCGCAAAGAATTATAAAGCGATCGTTACAAAAAGGTTTTCGCCAACATTTAAATACCGATTTGCAACTGTTTATTTATAATTTTATATTTCTTTGATATTAATCAATATCAAAGAAATATAAAATTATAAATAAACAGTTGCAAATCGGTGACAAAAATGTTGGCGAAAACCTTTTTGCAACGGTCGCTTTATAATCTTTGCGACTATAATTTAACGATAATACAACACAGTTGCAAAACGGAAAAAAACGAGACATAACTACCGTTTAGAAACCGTAATTCAACCTAATTAAAACTATATAATGACTATAATTCAACCAATCCAAAAAGTTGCATTTGGGTTTTATTTTGGTCTCTGTGCTATACGGGATTTAATAAAAGTTTTTATTGGTGGATCTATTTTTTTGCACTTCAGTGTATATCCATGTTAATATAATTTATTGATTGTTTTTCAGGTAGAAATAAATTATGTTATTATTCAATTCTTTTATAAAACAACTGGAAATTTGGATAAATAGTTGCTTTTAAAAGGAAATATAAAGCAACTTAAGATCCATATCAACAGATACCTCTCTGACTCCTACCCAGCCCATAAAAACCCTTCTTATTTTTTTCACGATGGAGGGGCCATCCCAGGCCTTTAGGGGATGCACCTTTTGGTGTAACTCCTTCTCTCATCATTTTCATTAAAAAAAAACTATAAACAAATAAATAGATATCAATGATATAGTTTATCTTGGAGAAGAAATTACCTTCAAACAAATAAAAAAAATATAGAAAAATAATTTTTCTCTAAAATTTTTTAATAAATTCTAATATTATTAGTTCAATTAGCCTGGGACACAATTTTCTGTGGAAAAAACAACAACATATCGCCCTCTGGATAATAAATAAATAAATAATTCATATATTAATATAATGTAAAAATGAAAGTGAAATCGTTCATCATTTTTTTAAACATTTATTTGGACATTTGGAATATTTTTCCATTGGGGGTTAATTTTTACTATTCCATTTATTAGCCCTTTTATAAAAAAAATATATCAGTGTATCATCAGACAGGGTCTGTCTGTCATTCATTTTGCAATGATTGATATTTATAGATATTAAAAAAATACATATATATAGGCTAAAGTTTTATTATACTTACTGAAAATAGAGATTTTTTTTACACAAACGTGAACCTTTTATCAATACAATATTAAAGTGTGTCAATTTGAAAACTTCCCACCCCTAGTATCGCTAAACTGGCAAATTATTTCAAAAATCGCTGAGACGCGTCAAATTTGTATTCGAGGGGGAAGAATTTTGACGTATAAATTAGATCGCCCCTTCACCCCCCTGCTCCCAGAGCCACCCCCCCCCCCAAAAAAAAATTCTTAAATGGGAAAGGGGGTCGAGTGAGACATCATTTTGAAAGGCTTTTTATTCTCTACATTTAGGTGTACCATTTTTTAAATTTGAGTGCTGCGTTGCCAAGTTAGGCGACTTTGAAATTGAATTTTTGTAATTATTTGTGTGATACATTAAACTTATAAATTCTCATTAAAACAGGTTTTTACGATGGTACTTTGTTTTAATAAATCAATTTTTACAATTAAAGTAGCATCATACCTACTATGTAGATTAACGTAAACCACAAACAAATTAGAACGCGTTTTTATTCTTGTACGCATTTATTTTGCAAATGATTAACAAAACAAAATTGAAAATAACAAAGTCAAAATTGTGTATTTATGTTTACTTTAGTTTTGGTGTTTGACTTTTGTTGTTTTCAATTTTGTTCCCATTTAAGATTTTTTTTTTTTTTTTTGGAGGGGGGTGGATCTATGGGACAGGGGAATTGAAGGGGTGATCAAATTTATACGTCAAAATTCTTCCTCCTCCGATACAAATTTAACGTGTCTCAGCGATTTTTTAAACAATTTGCCAGTTTAGCGATACTAGGGGTGGGAAGTTTTCAAATTGACACACTGTATATCTAATTTTTTTCATTGGTATTGGACCTTTTTTGATATGTTTGTTTAGGCATAACTTCTTTATTTATGAACCAATTTTAATGATTCTTTTTTTATTGGAAAGAGGGTACCTTAGGGGTGGTCCCATATTAATTTGGTCAAGTTCTGAAGATATGATCAATGACGAAATAACGTAAATCTCCAATTCTTATGACCAAATAATCGAAATTATAATAAATAAAATCTTCTATAAAAAAATCTTAAAACATTCATTTAAAACCCGCAAACAATTTTTATATTTATGAATTGAATTTTATTATCATTTTCTGATACATTCACCTGACGCTTTCTCTTACGAGATGCATGCAAGGTATTATATTAAGTCACTATTAATAACATCAGTAAAAAGGGAAAAATAAAAATAATTTGTAAAAAAATAAATAAAACCGACTTCAAAAAATTAAATGCAACAATTAAAATAATAATAACTTAAAAATAAAATAAAATTCACTAAAAGGTATAAAATAATTATCTTATTTAGTTACAACTAAACGATGAAATTGTTACATGAAATCACTTTTTGAAGTCGGTGCCAAACAAACTATATAAGCGAGCTTACGGGATGTTTTCTTCATTACACGCCAAACGTACTAAGTAAGATCCATCGAGTGCGATTCATAAAATGTATATGTTTGGAACCGACTCCAAAAAGGATTTCATGGAAAATTTCATCGTTTAGTTGTAACTAAATAAGATAATTATTTTAGACCTTTTAGTGCATTTTATTTTATTTTTGAGTTCTTATTATTGTATTTGTTGCATTTAATTTTTTTAAAGTCGGTTTTTTTTTCTAAAAATTATTTTTATTTTTCTCTTTTTAGTGATGTTAAGAATAGCGACTTATGATAATACCTTATTGTATGCATCTCGTAAGAGAAAGATTCGGGGAAAGGAATCAGAAATTGATAATAAAATTCAATTCATTCATAGAGAAATTATCTCGAAACGTTAGCGGGTTTTAGATGAACGTTCTAAGATTGTTTTTTTTTATAAAAGATTTTATTTATTATAATTTCGATTATTTGCACATAAGAATTGGAGATTTACGCTATTTTGCCATTGATTATATCATCAGAAATTGACCAAATTAATATTGTACCACCCCTAAGGTATCCCATTTCCAATAAAAAAAGAATCATAGAAATCGGTTCATAAACAAAGAAGTTATGCGTGAACATACATAACAAAAAAGGTCCAATACCAATGAAAAAAAAAACGGGACCAATGTGGTACGAGACTGAATCCAACGCAAAAAATCATCCAAATAGGTCCACATGGTAAGGAGAAATAAATGAACAAACAAAAAGAGGTGGGCTATCAGACTTATAGGCGATCCTGCATTAACTGACACTCTTAAACTGGATACTAAACGCATTCGCCAATTCATTTATCCCTATGACATCTAGAGACTGGAACTCTCTTCCCCCGACCGTCCTTCCAGCAAATTATAACCTTCAATCTTTCAAGACCAGCATCCACAGATACCTTCGACTCCTACCCAATCCCTAAATCTATTCTTATCTTCACGATACAAGGGTCCACCGCGTACTACAGAGGTTGTACCTTCTTGGTGCAAGCTCTTCTTGTATCAATATCATTATTAAAAAAAAAAAAAAATAGACATTCCGTTGAATTGATAACCTCCTCCTTTTTTCAAAGTCGGTTAATAAGTCCTATCTCTGGCGATCGCTGTCTTGAACAATTTTCTTTGAGCGGTAATACAGCTATATAGTACTAGTTTCAATCGATGACACGGTGGGGGGATTCTTTTTCGATTGTTTTGGATTGGATTGGCGTCTATTAAAGCATCTATGTTTGTCTACGTGTGTGTGTGTGTGTGTTATCTTTGTTTTGCCGGTAGACCGGTTGTTTGTTGGCGTCTTTCTTTCCTTGGATTTCTCTTCAGACTTGGTTCGCTTCTTGTTCTCGTTGCTTTGCTTGGTTGTCTTGAACTTAGGCCCTATGGAGTTCGAGGAGGACTGGCTGGCTGGCGATAACGTAGGAATTTCCGACTGGTGTCCTGGTCGGATGGCGCCTTGGACCACAATCCAGGCGATCCTCCGCTATCGGGACGGCCAACTAATTAGCCTCTTCGCCGCCGCTCCTGATAAGCCATTCCTCCAATATATTTAGAGATATCTAGGCCAATTCCTCCACAGTTAATGAGTTCATTAAGATCAGGGGGCCGAGGGGGGAATATTCTTCAAGTTTATGTCCGAACCGACCCGAGGAGCAAGCATACAAACAAACTCTCTTGCGCAGATAAAAGAATAAACCAAGAATTCGAAACATTGAAAGGATTTTATCAAATGATTCAAGCTTTGGTGGCCGAAAATTTTATTAAAACTTTTTGTTGAAAAACCACACTTTGTTCACTATTAAATAAGTAAAGTAGAGCGTCGATTATCAGAACTAATAAGGGGACATGGGTGTTCGGAAAACCGGTTTTTTCGGATAATCGAACTGTATCGATTCGGATATACATATTTATGTACAGGTGAATGAAAAACATATTACATATTTATAATATATCTTTAATGACAAATAGGAATTAAACAAAAAAGTGCAGACAGTCTTGTAACAAAACATGTACTAGGTACAATTAACTAAGGTGACCAACTATACTCATTTACTGAGTTTTGTACTCTTTTCAAATCCTGTACTCTGAACGTACTCATTTGTATAATTTTATACTCATTTGTATTTCTAAAACATTTTTTTAGATTATTTTATTTCAATTTTATTAATTAAATATTTAAAATTATTTTGACAGTGATTTGATGAATTTGTAATGAAGGAAGTAAAAGATATTGTTATTAATGACAATTTTTTCTTTGAAGAAATTCCAAGAGTAAATTTATATTTAAATGAAGAAAAATTGAAGAAATGGAACGAAATGAGAAAATAGAACTTGACAAAAGATTGGTAGAAATCTTTCGGCATTTTAGAGTAGAACATATCCCACATGAAAATTTAAAAGTTTTAATAGAAATTTCCTTATGTGTCCAGGCACTAATGCTGCTGTTGAAAGGGTATTTTCACTAGCGAATGATTATTGGAGCAGTGAGAAGTCGCAACTTTCTGTAAAAACATTATCTGCCGTCTTAACAATCAAATTTAATATGCAAAATGAAAGTTGTTCGGATGTGGCTACATTATTAGACGAACATCCTCATTTAGCAAAAAAAAACCACTCCGAAGAAAAATATGTTTTTAAAAGAAAATAAAGTTTTTTCTTCTTCTTTTTTTCACCTATGAAATACTTGCAAAGTGTACTCTTTTTGAACAAAAAATGGTTGGTCACCTTAAATTAACGCTTAAAAACAAATCTTCAATCTTCTTCTGCCGAAGCAAGCCTACCCTCTTACAAGCGGCTAGGTCCCGTACTATTTTAAGGACAGATATTTGATAATGGTTGCTTTCAGCTTGTGTTTCAAGCCAATGCAAGGCAATATCTAAGCAAGTAAACGCTTCAGAAGCACCAATTATGTTTTCATCTTCATTATCTGAATTTGTAGTTGAAGTGCTATCGGTAGCGTCAACCTTATTAGTTATGAGGTCTAAAATTTCGCTATCCTGCATAATTTGGTACCCAGGATCTTCATCCTCGATATCCATCCATTGTTGAACCTCTTCTTCATCACATTTGTAGCAATCGAGTTTTTTTTAGCATATCTATTATTTCAGATATATCTTCCTGTTTCTCTATTACACATCCACTTTCAGGACTTTCCAATATACAAAAAAGTTTTTAAATCGAGAGTTTACTTTCAAGCGGCAAAATATACACTGCCGACCAAAAAAAAACGCAACAATTAGAGTTTTTTTAAATTACTATGTAATAAAATGTATTTTTAGTGCAATGAAATTGAATAAACTTTTAATAATATATAATATATTTTTAACCTTTCTTAATAAGTGTAACATAAATTTAAACCATTTTGTTTAATAAAAATAATTTTTAAGAAAAAATAAAACCGACTTCAAAAAATTAAATGCAACAAATAAAATACACTAAAAGGTATAAAATAATTATTATCTTATTTAGTTACAACTAAACTACGAAATATTAACATGAAATTACTTTTTGAAGTCGGTGCCAAACAAACTATACCTATAAGCGAGCGTACCCGTCAAACGTACTAAGTAAGATCCGTCGAGTGCGATTCATAAAAGGTATATGTTTGGCACCGACTTCAAAAAGTAATTTCATGCTAATATTTCGTCGTTTAGTTGTAACTAAATAAGATAATAATTATTTTATACCTTTTAGTGTATTTTTAGCCGACTTCAAAAAAGGAGGAGGTTCTCTATTCGACTGATTTTTTTTTTTTTTTTTTTGTGCCTATGTTACCTCATATCTCCGCCAATTGTGAACCGATTTTGAAAAAAAATTTGCATTGGGTTCAGTCTAACTTCCGATTGGTCCCATTATAAAATAATTATTATCTTATTTAGTTACAAGTAAACTACGAAATATTAACATGAAATTACTTTTTGAAGTTGGTGCCAAACATATACCTTTTATGAATCGCACTCGACGGATCTTACTTAGTACGTTTGGTGGGTATAGGTATAGTTTGTTTGGCACCGACTTCAAAAAGTAATTTCATGTTAATATTTCGTCGTTTAGTTGTAAGTAAATAAGATAATAATTATTTTATACCTTTTAGTGAATTTTATTTGTTGCATTTAATTTTTTTGAAGTCGGTTTTATTTTTTTCTTAAAAATTATTTAAAAAAAAAAGAAGAGCTAAAAAAAGAAAAATCACTAAAAATATGTACCCAGATAGCTAGTCTAGATAGCAATTCAATTTTTTTTTGCCCGCATCTAAAGATCAATTTGTTTTTTCTATCTATTATTTTTAAATATTTAAATATATTTTATATAATAAAAAACTTTTATATATGTTATATATTTTATCCAAACAAATATATTTTATAAACCATAAATAAATAAAATAAAAATAATATATATAATAAAAGTTTATTTATCATTGTGGTGGTATTAATGTTTCTGTCACAGATCAAGTGGATCTGAAATGTATTGCTTTTAACTCAAACCTGTCAAAAACATAGCCTTACTTTTTGCCTTTTTGGTTAAAGACGCCAAGTTTTTTCATTAAATATGGCGTTAAAATTTTAAATTCACCCTCTGATATGACTTTAATTTTTAACACTTTTGGCTAAATATTAACGCTTTGGAGTTAACGTTTTTGCTTACAGAATAGCAATTTTAGACAAGGGGGTGTTAAAATGAATTAACGTTGAATTCGGATGTTAAAAGTTAACGTTTATGCTTAGAGAATAGACCTGTGTTAGGGTCAAATTAAAAAAAGTTTTAAATTTTTAAAATTTATTGAAAAAATGGTTTTCGATTTTTTTTTAAATTTATCAAAAAATTGGTTGTTGAAAAAAACGGTTTTCGAATTTTAAAAATTGATAAAAATAAGCTGACGTGTTCTGATGTGGCCATCCACTTGACTTTATCATACAACCTGGCCCCTCACTTATATTTAATAAAATTATTTATATTCATGTGGGGGGGGGTTAGTTTTTGCATTTTTAGACTCCTGGGGACCCACTGATTATGTATACAAAATTTGGTTGAGTTTGCTCAAATGGCCTAGATTTTAAATTTTTAACCCCCCCCCCTCCACCCCCTTAATTTTGGGTCGATATGCACCAAAATCTAATCAGCTCTTAATCTCAATGGACCAAAACTACGTGTGAAATTTGGTTTTGATATTCAAACTAGTTTTTGAGCTAGCTCGTCTACAAACATTTGGTAACGCACAGACTAACGGACACCCAACTGGACAACCAGACAATCAGACAGACAGACAGACATTTTGACAAAACAATTATTATCTCGAAAAATATAATTTTCTTGATGTTCACTTATTAGAGCTTTTTTGTAGAGCGAAATGCCATGGTTTCACTGAATTTTTTTAATCAAAATAGTTTCAACCGTTTTTGAGATATTTCGAAAAAAAGAAGGAAAAAAAAACACTTTTTTCATGCACGATTACAACAATACCATACCCTGTATGGTAAAGTAAAAAAGAATTTCGAATTTTAAAAATTTTCCAAAAAACTGGTTTTGAATTTTAAAAATTTACAAAAAAAAAACAAGGGATTTCGATTTTTTAAAATTTATAAAAAAAAAACCAACGAGTTTCTGAATATATAATAGAATGAATGTGAATGTTGGTCTCTTACCTGATTGTCTGTATTTCCAACGGCAAAGTATCCGACAACCCGAATTAAATCGTCGAGTAGTTCGTCTTGAGTCTCCATCTTCGAGCAGAACCAGACTAGGTGCGAGGCAATATGGCGGAACTGCAGGGAAATCCCCTCGGACCCCAGCACAAACTACAAAACAACACAAACACATACTTATTATTAGCAAATACCAGGTTTCAAGTTACCTATACCTAAGTCTTCAATTTCCTACATTAATTTTTCAAAATGCAATCTCAAGTAGAAAATTTAAAATATTCCTGGAGATATGAGGAAAAATATATGAACAATTTAATATGGCTTACATTTTCTGGATTTGAAACTTTATAATTTTTAAGAAAAAAATAAAACCGACTTCAAAAAAATTAAATGCAACAAATAAAATCCACTTAAAGGTATAAAATAATTATTATCTTATTTAGTTACAACTAAACGACGAAATATTAACATGAAATTACTTTTTGAAGTCGGTGCCAAACATATACATTTTATGAATCGTACTCGACTGATCTTACTTAGTACTAAATTGAAGTTTTAAATTGAAGGTTTTTGCCGAGAGTAGCAGAATTTTTATATATTGAAGGAAACAATAAAAGAGTGTGTCTTCTGCTGGAATTATAAATTGTATTTATTTATAACGAGACTATAGTTTCGAGGGCTTTGCTCTCTTCATCAGTCTATTACAATGTATTCACAGGAATTAATTTAGGAATCCACTGTAATAGACTGATGAAGAGTGCAAAGCCCTAACTATATACTCGTTATAAATAAATACAATTTATAATTCCAGCAGAAGACACACTCTTTTATTGTTTCCTTCAATTTAATTTTATTATCATTTTCTGATTCCTTCGCCCGAATCTGTCTCTTACAAGATGCATACAAAGTATTATCTTAAGTCACTATTAATAACATCACTAAAAAGACAAAAATAAAAATAATTTTTATAAAAAAAAATAAATAAATAAAACCGACTTCAAAAAAATTAAATGCAACAAATGAAAATAATAACTTAAAAATAAAATAAAATACACTAAAAGGTATAAAATAATTATTATCTTATTTGGTTACAACTAAACGACGAAATATTAACACGAAATTACTTTTTGAAGTCGGTGCCAAACATATACATTTTATGAATCGCACTCGACGGATCTTACTTAGTACGTTTGGCGGGTACGCTCGCTTATAGGTATAGTTTGTTTGGCACCGACTTCAAAAAGTAATTTCATGTTAATATTTCGTCGTTTAGTTGTAAGTAAATAAGATAATAATTATTTTATACCTTTTAGTGTATTTTATTTGTTGCATTTAATTTTTTTGAAGTCGGTTTTATTTTTTTCTTAAAAATTATTTTTATTTTTCTCTTTTAGTGATGTTATTAATAGAGATTTTTATAAAAGATTTTATTTATTATAATTTCGATTATTTGGTCATAAGAATTGGAAATTTACGTAATTTGGTCGTTGATCATATCATTAGAACTTGACCAAATTAATATGGCACCATCCCTAAGATACCCCCTTTCCAATAAAAAAAGCATCATCGATATCGGTTCACAAACAAAGAAAGTTAGGCCTGAACTAACCTAACAAAAAAGGTCTAATACCAATGAAAAAAAAACGGGACCAATCGGAAGCTAGACTGAACCCAATGCAAAAAATATTTTCAAAATCGGTTCACAATTGGCGGAGATATAAGGTAACATAGACACAAAAAAAAAAAAAAAAAAAAATTCAGTCGAATAGAGAACCTCCTCCTTTTTTGAAGTCGGTTAAAAATCTATGATTTAAAAAGCTAAGAAAAAAAAGTTTTCACGAACAATAAAATTAAAAATTTTATACAGGGAAGTACTAGAATCAATTTTGCTTCTTTTCAAAATAAAATTTTGAATTGTATACTACCATCGCGAACGATACAAAAAATACAGGGTAAAGTACTACTATAGGTCTACAATTAGGAACAAAAATTTTCCAATTTGTTTAAATATTGGCCCTTCAGGAAGGCAAAAAATGTATGCATGTATGGACATATTATCCTAAATGGTTTAATATCTCGAAAACTAAAAATACTAGAAACGTCAA
The DNA here is from genome assembly GCA_024734495.1 of Forficula auricularia. Lineage (NCBI taxonomy): Eukaryota > Metazoa > Arthropoda > Insecta > Dermaptera > Forficulidae > Forficula > Forficula auricularia. The sequence goes on along the minus strand of JALMQS010000625.1, from coordinate 835,051 downwards.
AGTAATATTAAAATAATTATATCATTAAAATGAGCAAACCAATTTTTATTACAATTTATCCAAGGGGTTTTCTGTTTTACAAAAAATAAGAAAATTTTTGGTTTTTCGCGATTTTCTCAAGTCTCTTTTCATGTGTGAGTGTGTATACAATAATTAACGTTGTTCGAAAAATTTTATGAAATTTGGTAATAATTTAGAACTAGGGTGTTTATCAAATCCACAATCGAAAATGACGTCACACTTAACATATATTAAGTACAGTCGAATCCGCTTATAACAAGCGCGAAGCGACAGCGATGTTTGCCCGTTATAACCGAGAGCTCGTAAAAAACGGGTTCGTTTTGAACGTTTTTAATTTATTGAAGGAGACAATAAAAGAGTGTGTCTTCTGCTGGAATTATAAATTTTATTTATTTATAACGAGACTATAGTTTCGAGGGCTTTGCCATCTCCATCAAAAAAAAAAAATTAGTATTTTCGAATCGTTAGAAATTTTTAAATCATACAATAATTCACCAAAAAAATTCTTAAATCGGAAAAAAGAAATTCACGAAAGCTTTATTTTAAAAATAGCCGCAAAAATAAAAACTTCATGAACGCCACCTACAGCCAAAATAATAAAACAAGTATACATTTCAATTATTAACTTGCCCACACTGAACAATTTCTTAATCTAACCACATGAAAGATTTTAACCTTTCATTCATAAATTAATTCCTGTGAATCCATTGTAATAGACTGATGAAGAGGGCAAAGCCCTCGAAACTATAGACATGTTAATAAATAAAATTTATAATTCCAGCAGAAGACACTCTTTTATTGTCCCCTTCAATATATAAAAATTCTGCTACTCTCGGCAAAAAAACTTTCAATTTAATAATTTTTAACTTAACCTTGTACCAAGCAAGTATTTCCGATTTCCTCGTTAAATCCGGGTTCGAGTGAATATAAAAATATAGAATTTGAGACGTAGTTAAGGTTATAGCGATTTTTAATACAAGTAAATTATTCAAATATAGGTAATGTAAGAACAGCTTTCTAATATACGAGAAAGTACCTACTTTTCTGAAAAACGTGATTATTTCCTAAGAAACCAGTTTTTCTTTTTGCAAAAATTCTCATTTTCTATACGATTTCTTAATTCATAACTTATAAGTAAATTATTTAACATTATTTTCCAAAATTTCAAAATTACGCGAATTATGTCAGGGAAATTTTTTGCAGTGATCGATGCTACTTAGCTAATAAATAATTTTTCCTTCCTCAGGATTTATATAGAAAAAATGTCAACGTTTAAGAAACCTGCGTGTATATTAATATTATTTTTAATTACAATTAAGTTCAAAACTTTTTGTACTCGATCATGAAGATGGCCGACACAGGGTCAAAACGTTGGCAAAATAATAAATTAAATTTTGTTTAATTTTGGCTGCAAATAGAAATTGATCATTTTGTATGAATTTAAAATTAAAAATAATATTAATAAATTGCTTTTAATTATAGCGAAAACTAAGTGAGCAACCATCAGTGTTAAATTGGAGTTTTTCTTGAAGTAAGCCTACAAACTACTAGTTGTGTGGGTTAGTTATTCGGTTGCAGGTCGGGTTTCATGACGCACAACAATCGAAAAGAAATTCCATTTGAACAACAACAACAACAACAACAACAACAACCCTTCTACCTTGGAGTATCAAGTGTAATGAAAAGTAGAAACCCTCTCTTATCTCGGTATCCGCCCCCGCATCGGCAACTGAAGACAAACAGCAGCAGCAGCAGCCACAAAGCCGCTAATTAATTAATTCAGAGGCTCTAATTAACTGCTGGCTGGCTTGCTTGTTGACACAATCGGCGGCTCAAAGTTTTTTTGATGTCAAGAGAGAGAGTAGAGCGTGAGTCCCAGGGAAGCCTGTCTGTCTGTCCGTCTGTCTGTGTGTTTAACTGGTAACAGCAGCAGTAGCAGGAAACGGGGTGGCTGGCTCGGGGTTGTTTGCTCGGCTCGGGGTAGGTATCGATGCCCAGCCCAAAGGGCCAACTGATGAGCCCTGGGTTAATTATTTAGCCCTTCAAGGTAATTCGATCGAGATCCGCCACTGCCTTAACAGACCAGCTCTCCCCCCTCCCCCCACCCCCTCCCGTCCCCTCTCTCTTTCTCCATCTTTCGTCATCGGCGAACAATAATAAAAACAAAATTTTTGAAATTTAATTCACTTGATGACGTTTGTAGAGATTAAGTTAGCCGTGATTATTGTTGTGTTGTTGTTATTTATATAATTGTATTATTATGTTTTTTAGAGTGAATAAACGTGCTTATTAAAGCAATTTCTGTACTTTTGATGAGCTTTTACAACGTTGACGTTTTTCACATATATATTCATAGAATATAATGGGGAAGTATTGCGATGGCCAGTCTGGCCCCTGACTCTTTGAGAGCTTGTATCTCAGAGATGAAAAAATTTCATTTAAGTTTGTAACTTCTAGGTGGAAGGAATCGATGGCCTTAATAATTGAAAATCTGATTTAGGACATAAAACCAGAAATTGTAGTCGCCAGAGGCCAAAAATTCATTGGTCAGTGCGTACGTATGTAGGGTAAATCCGGGACAGACGCCACACTCGGGAGAGATGCCGCACCCCTTGTAGTTCAAAAAGTATCAGCAAGATCCTAGAGCAGGCCAGTCCGCCTTATCAGTTGAACGTTTATTGAGGAAAACTGTTTTTATCTGATTGTGAATAATATTTTACTGACTACAAGGTAGGACTCTCTATATACACTCTAAAGTTTTTCTTAAGCTTCACTTATGAATTTTTTAAGAGTTAATATTTTAAATATTCGAATAAAGTCAAATAGATAGTAAACAACGAAACCTTTACTGAGGCTATGAGTCGGTTTTTGGTTTGTTTGCTACTAATCGCGGCAAGAGGGAGGGTGGGGCATCTCACCCGTACTAAATGGAAGAGATGCCACACTCTGAGTCAGGGTTACATGCCGCACTTGTTATTCGGAATTATTATTACAAAGATAACGCAGTCATAATTTTTTGTTATAAAATTCAAATCAAAACCTCAATTGAACACGTCAGCTAAAATTCTCAACTAAATTTCACCTGTTCCAAGAATGAAACAAGTTAAAAAGGCAAGGAAAGGTGCACTACTTCTGACATCCAAATTGAATCGTCACAGTCTAATAGAGAACAAAGAAAATAAGCTGACGTGTTCTGATGTGGCCATCCACTTGACGTTACCATACAACCTAAGCCCTCACTTATATTTAATATTTAATAAAATTATTTATAATCATGTAGGGGAGGGGGTTAGTTTTTGCATTTTTAGACTTCTTGGGTCCCACTGATTATGTATACAAAATTTGGTTGAGTTTGCTCAAATGTCATAGATTTTTCATTTTTGACCCTACACCCCCCCCCCCATTTTGGGCGGTTAGTTTTTCCATTTTTAGTCTTCTGGGGTCCCACTGATTATGTATACAAAATTTGGTTGAGTTTGGTCAAATGGCCTAGATATTAATTTTTTGACCCCGCCCATTTTGGGCGGTTAGTTTTTCCATTTTTAGACTTCTGGGGTCCCACTGATTATGTATACAAAATTTGGTTGAGTTTGGTCAAATGGCCTAGATTTTTAATTTTTAACCCCCCTCCACCCCCCTTAATTTTGGGTCGATATGGACCAAAATCTAATCAGCTCTTAATCTCAATGAGCCAAAACTACGTGTGAAATTTGGTTTCGATATTCACACTAATTTTTTTAGCTAGCTCGTCCACAAAATTTGGTAACGCACAGACTAACAGACAGACTAACAGACATTTTGACAAAAAAATTATTATCTCGAAAAATATAATTTTTTTGATGTTCACTTATTAGGGCATGGTTTCGCTCAATTTTTTTAATCGAAATTGTTTCAGCCGTTTTTGAGATATTTCGAAAAAAAGAAGGAAAAAAACACATTTTTCATGCACGATTACAATACTTGACCATACCCTGTATGGTAAAGTAAAAATACAAATCTTTTATAGAACAATCTTAAAAACGAATATTTCAAAGCAAACGTTTCGGGAGAAATTCTCCCTTTATCAAAGGAAATTTTTTAAATTGAAAAAAATAAAAAAATAAACTGCAACGGATCGTTGCTAAACTTTATCCAAATTCATTTGAAATATTAATATGTTCTTGAGTAAAGTACTTTAAAATATAATTTTACTAAAAACTTTATTTAACCTTTTTTGTGGTCCCCAATCATCAAAATTGGTTGAAATATTTTCAAGATATTTAGAAAAAACTAAAAAAAGTACTGAAATAAAGTACTAATGTTTGTGGACCGATATGTACCAAAAACTAATCAGCGCATCATTTTGTTAAACTAATGGTAGGCTTTCAATTTCATTTCAATAAGCGCAAAGGTGTGGAAAAAATCGTGGACGAAAAAAACGATAACACACACACATACATACATACATACATCCCCACGCACTTCCAAGAAAAATGGCACTTTTTGGCCTCTCGACGAGATTCCAGGTAATTTTTGGCAAAACCGCCACGTGCTAAAATTCAATCTCATTGAATACTTCAATTTGTGACCTTAATTGAGTCCATGGGTTCCGTAGTCTTTACCTGAGGACCCTTCGAAGTCGCGCTTGCCGCGAGAGCGATTTCAATACTTTCTCCCATGCTTCGCATTGGATAAAGTAAAAATTGTAGAATTGTCTATATCAAAATATTTAATTTCTTAGGGCTGCTTTCTAAACATTAGAGAAAGCAACTTTCCTTTAATTTAAAAAATTTCCATTGATAAAGGGAGAATTTCTCCCGAAACGTTTACTTTGAAATATTTACGTTTTTAAGTTCTAAAAAGTTTTGTATTTTTTTAATATTTTAAATAGAATCAAAAAATAATTTTTTCTTATAAATAAATATAGGAATACTAAAATCATAATTTTATTGAATATAAGAACAAAATTAAAATACTTTAAATTAAAAAACAAAAACTTAATTTCAAATTTTTAAAACTTACAGATATACAAATTTATCCAAGGATTGCTTAGATGTTTTGTCAAATTAGATGGGAGAAAAATCTCATTTTCTCGAAAAGTGGATATAGACACATTTCTTATTAAGGCGAAGATATAACCTCCGGACTTTCAAGATCCGCATCCTCAGGTACCTTCAGTCCCGATCCGATATCTGAAATTCCTTCTTCTCTTCACGATGCAAGGGTCCACCCCGGAATAGAAAGGTTGCACCTTAGTTCTTGTATCACTATTATATTATATACTTATATCCAACAATCATATAACAATTAAAATATTTTAATTGTTATATGATTGTTGGATAACAATGTTATGAAAACGCTTGAGAAATGTCGTGTATAAACGAGAATATGATCTGAGAATGGAGGCGGGAAAATTTTCAAAATGGAACGGGAGAGAGAAAGGGAATTGCATCTGTTTGCTTTGAATGATTGGTTGCATCCTCTGTTCTCTGTTCTCTACAGAGCCAACTACAGAGGTTAAATGACTTTTTAAATATTTCATTTCCAATTTATTTCTCTCTCGTTGTGGAAAACCGATTGGCAATTTGTTTGGCAAATATTTGCCCTTTTTGCCACGCCGTAGAAATTTCGCAAAATCCAAATGCATTCCAATGCAAATTTATTCGTGAAAATAATTCGCCAACAGTGCAGCCAGCAATCCAATAAATAAAGAGATCCCCCCCCCTCCCACTGAGTGGGTGGGATCCACCAGTACCTATACGTAGTATAGATATCTGATATCCCACCCACACAATCCAACCCCCGATTAATTATTGACATTATAACGCAGTCGCCCTTTTTATTAGGCAAATTAAAACCCAATCGTTTCGAATTTGATACAATTTATAAATTTCGGTTAGAAATACATATGTACATCCCATCTGCGAACAAATATATAAATACGTACATTCAAAATATTAACGAGTCAAATTTCATCTTTGAAGAAATAAATTCAAGAGGTCACCACTTCAAACGAATTTCTCTTAAAAATATTTTACAAAAATAATTTTTAGAAAAAAAACCGACTTCAAAAAAATTAAATGCAACAAATAAAATAATAAGAATTCAAAAATCAAATAAAATGCACTAAAAGGTATAAAATAATTATCTTATTTAGTTAGTTACAACTAAACAACGAAATTGTTATAACAATTTCATGTATACATGAAATTATTTTTGAAGTCGGTGCCAAACATATACATTTTATGAATCGCACTCGACGGATCTTAGTATGTTTGGCGTGTAATGTTGAAAACATCGCGTAAGCTCGCTTATATAGTTTGTTTGGCACCGACTTCAAAAAGTGATTTCATGTAACAATTTCATCGTTTAGTTGTAACTAAATTAGATAATTATTTTATACATTTTAATGAATTTTTTTGATTTTTGAGTTCTTATTATTTTAGTTGTTGCGTTTATTTTTTTGAAGTTTTGAATTACTATTAATATTTTTCTCTTTTTAGTGATGTTAAGAATAGCAACTTATGATAATATTTTGCATGTATCTCGTAAGAGAAAGTGTTGGAGGAATGAATCAGAAAATGATAATAAAATTCAATTCATAAATAGAGAAATTATGTCGAAACGTTAGCGGATTTTAAATGAACGTTTTAAGATTGTTTTTTTTTTATAAAAAATTTTATTTATTATAATTTCGATTATTTGGACCTAAGAATTGGTCATTGATCAAACTATCAGAACTGGACCAAGTTAATACAAGACCACCCCTAAGGTACCACCTTTCTAATAAAAGAAGAATCATTGAAATCGGTCCATAAACAAAGAAGTTATACATGAACATACATAACAAAAAAGGTCCAATACCAATGAAAAAAAAAACGGGACCAATCGGGAACTAGACTGAACCAAATGCAAAAAAAATAATTTTTAAGAAAAAAATAAAAACCGACTTCAAAAAATTAAATGCAACAAATAAAATACACTAAAAGGTATAAAATAATTATTATCTTATTTAGTTACAACTAAACGACGAAATATTAACATGAAATTACTTTTGAAGTCGGTGCCAAACAAACTATACCTATAAGCGAGCGTACCCTCCAAACGTACTAAGTAAGATCCGTCGAGTGCGATTCATAAAAGGTATATGTTTGGCACCAACTTCAAAAAGTAATTTCATGTTAATATTTCGTCGTTTAGTTGTAACTAAATAAGATAATAATTATTTTATACCTTTTAGTGTATTTTATTTGTTGCATTTAATTTTTTGAAGTCGGTTTTTATTTTGTTCTTAAAAATTATTTTATTTTTCTCTTTTTAGTGATATTATTAATAGTGATCATATCATCAGAACTTGATCAAATTAATATGACACCATCCCTAAGACACCCCCTATCGGATAAAAAAAGAACCATCGAAATCGGTTCATAAACAAAGAGGTTAGGTCTAAACAAACCTAATAAAAAAGGTCTAATACCTATGAAAAAAACGAAAAAAAATGGGACCAATCGGAAGCTAGACTGGACCCAATGCAAAAAAAATTTCAAAATCGGTTGAGAATTGGCGGAGATATGAGGTAAAATAGGCACAAAAAAAAAAAAAAAAAAAATTCAGTCGAATAGGGAACCTCCTCCTTTTTTGAAGTTGGTTAAAAAAAATCATCGAAATCGGTCCACATGGTAAAGAGAAATAAATGTTCAAACACAAAATAAACTGCAACGGATCGTTGCTAAACTTTATCCAAATTCATTTGAAATATTAATATGTTTGTTCCTTTATTATTAATCAGATATCACTTGCAATTTGTAGTTCATATTGACATTAATTCAAAAATAATTCTCATTTAAGAGTCGAGGAATAACAATTCTACATTAGGTTTTTGACGTTTCGATTATTATTGGTAACCATTGCTGAAGACATGGAGGAATCGACTTAAAATCAAAAATAACGATCGATTCTCATCTAATACTAGAGGAATAACCTTATTGCATTCAATTTTTGATGTTTTGACCATTAATGGCAACCTCTATTGAAAACGTGGAAGAATCGACTTAAAATCAAAAAGACTAAATTCTTTTATGGCAAACAACTCAAGTTTGAGTTGTTTACCAAAAAAATTTAGTCAAACTTGAGTTGTTTGCCATAAAAGAATTTAGTCTTTTTGATTTTAAGTCGATTCTTCCACGTTTTCAATAGAGGTTGCCATTAATGGTCAAAACATCAAAAATTGAATGCAATAAGGTTATTCCTCTAGTATTAGATGAGAATCGATCGTTATTTTTGATTTTAAGTCGATTCCTCCATGTCTTCAACAATGGTTACCAATAATAATCGAAACGTCAAAAACCTAATGTAGAATTGTTATTCCTCAAGTATTAGATGAGAATCGATGTCTATTTTTTATTTTAAGTCGATTCCTCCATGTCTTAAGCAATGGTTACCAATAAAAACCGAAATGTCAAAAATCCAATATAGAATGGTTATTCCTCAAGTATTAGATGAGAATCAATCGCTATTTTTGGTTTAAAGTCGATTTCTCTATGTCTTCAGCAATGGTTACCAATAAAAACCGAAACGCCAAAAATCCAATATAGAATGGTTATTCCTCAAGTATTAGATGAGAATCGATGGCTATTTTTGATTTTAAGTCGATTCCTCCATGTCTTCAGCAATGGTTACCAATAAAAACCGAAATGTCAAAAATCCAATATAGAATGATTATTCCTCAAGTACTAGATGAGAATCAATCGCTATTTTTGGTTTAAAGTCGATTTCTCTATGTCTTCAGCAATGGTTACTAATAAAAACCGAAACGTCAAAAATCCAATATAGAATGATTATTCCTCAAGTACTAGATGAGAATCAATCGCTATTTTTGGTTTAAAGTCGATTTCTCTATGTCTTCAGCAATGGTTACTAATAAAAACCGAAACGTCAAAAATCCAATATAGAATGATTATTCCTCAAGTACTAGATGAGAATCAATCGCTATTTTTGGTTTAAAGTCGATTTCTCCATGTCTTCAGCAATGGTTACCAATAAAAACCGAAATGTCAAAAAACCAATATAGAATGATTATTCCTCAAGTACTAGATGAGAATCAATCGCTATTTTTGGTTTAAAGTCGATTTCTCTATGTCTTCAGCAATGGTTACTAATAAAAACCGAAACGTCAAAAATCCAATATAGAATGATTATTCCTCAAGTACTAGATGAGAATCAATCGCTATTTTTGGTTTAAAGTCGATTTCTCTATGTCTTCAGCAATGGTTACTAATAAAAACCGAAACGTCAAAAATCCAATATAGAATGATTATTCCTCAAGTACTAGATGAGAATCAATCGCTATTTTTGGTTTAAAATCGATTTCTCTGTCTTCAGCAAAGGTAACGGATAAGAAAACAACGCAGTTGCTATGGTTACTCATAAAAATTCCTCCCAAATTTTTAGCATTTCACAGAGATTCTTACTTAAGCAAGGCTAAATGAGCTATATTAAAACTTTCAAATGAATAAATTTTAAAGAATTTAAAAAATTAAAAAAAGTACCATCTTACTCTAGAGTAAAGTACTTTAAAATATAATTTTACTAAAAACTTTATTTAACCTTTTTTGTGGTCCCCAAGGTACTTAATTAGGATATTAAATTTCATCAAAATTGGTTAAGTCATTTTCAAGATATTTAGAAAAAACTAAAAAAGTACTGAAATAAAGTACTAATGTTTGTGGGCCGATATGTACCAAAAACTAATCAGCGCTTCATTTTGTTAAACTAATGGTAGGTTTTTAATTTCATTTCAATCGGTGTAACGGTGTGGAAAAAATCGTGGGCCAAAAAAACGATAACATCCATACATCCATCCATCCATACATACATCCATCCATCCATCCGCACGCACTAAATGAAAAAATCGCACTTTTTAGCCTCTCGACGAGACCCCTTGTAATTTTTGGCAAAACCGTCACGTGCTAAAATTCAACCTAATTGAATACTACAATTTGTGACTTTAATTGAGTCCATGGGTTCCGTAGTCTTTACCTGAGGACCCTTTGAAGCCACGCTTGCCCCGAGAGCGATTACAATACTTTACCCATGCTTTGCATTGGATAAAGTAAAAAAAAAATTAGACGTTTCGTTGAATTGATAACCTCCTCCTTTTTTCAAAGCCGGTTAAAAATTATTTAAAGTTAAGATATGTAATTTTTGAATTCATCATTTATTTAAGAAAAACAAGGAATAAATTGACCCTAGGGGGTTATGGTCACTAGACGGGAAGGGGGGGGAAATCCCAAGGCTAGCGAGAACTTGGAGGGATAAGTGGTATAAAACGAGTGAGAGTCGGTGTCTTTGCAATGTGGACCTGAAGCGATGGGTACACGGGTATGGCTGCTGCTGGCGTTGCTGGCCACCTGGGTCTCTGCTCGACCTCAGGTCATGATCATCTTGTCGAACCCCGGTCCTCAGACTAGGAGCAATGTCGGGGGATTCCCCGTGCCGCTCATCTACATCTATCTACTGCAGGGGACATCTCCGCCAGCATTTCCAACATTTTATCCGACTCCGGCGAGTTTCGTTACTCCTTCTCTTGGGATAGACTTTCTGGAAAATTATAGACCATTTGGACCATCAGAACCTGGTGAGCCCACCGGACTATCAGGACCTGATGCGCACATCGGAGGACCTGGTGGGCCCGGCGGATTTGGTGGGGGCAGACCTAGTGGGCCCGGCGGATTTGGTGGAGGCAGACCTAGTGGGCCCGGAGGATTTGGTGGGGGTAGACCTAGTGGGCCCAGCGGACCATCAGGACCTGATGCGCCCACCGGAACATCAGGACCTGATAGGTACATCGGAGCATATGGACCTGGTTCGCCCGGCGTACCTACTAGTGGGCCCGGTGCGCCCTCCCAGTGTGATTATCAACACGTGATGGACGGCAAAAGAATTTGTCAGGAAGTGGTCAAGCCAACGTAGCCAGTGTGTCGCCGTCTACAAGGGCCTCGACATTCCCTGCTCTTCGACATGTTTTCATTTCATCGACTACTACTACTACTACTACTAATATATACTTACTTACTACCATATATACACGGATAGAGAGTTATTTATTTTCTATATTTGTACCTTAAAACTAACCTATCAAATAAATAAATAATTTTCATTATGTTCATTTTTTTTATTTCAATTTTTCTAATATCTAATCTTATTAAACGAGTAAAAATTGTATAATTGCAGAGTAATGGAATGAAGCAAGGATAGTGAAGAATAAAATATTACATTTCCAATTGAGATGTATTTATTGGACTGTTATTCTCCCCCCCCCCCCCAACGCTGTTGCTTTAAAACTAACGTTTCAGAGGATTCTCTCATCCTTCTTCAAGGTTTTAAATGGTTAATGAAGAAAACAAACACTCTCTTCTCTCCTCTAGCAGTGTTTGAAATTTGTCTCTTCTTAACAGAAACATTAAATAAATTTTTTTACTTTATTTTCCTTCTGTTAAAAAGAGGCAAATTTCAAACACTGCTAGAGAAGAAGAGGGTGTTTGTTTCCTTCATTGACCCTTTGAAACCCTGAAGAAGGAGGTAAGAATCCTCTGAAACGTTGCTTGAAAAAAGAATAACAGCCCAATAAATACATTTTATTAGGAAATGTAATAATTATTTTCTTCACTATCCTTGGGTTGCCTTCCATTACTTTGCAGTTAAAACTTCTACCAGTCCGTTTCTCTCCATAGAGAAAATTTCTTCAAATATAAAATTGTATATTTATATAATATGTTTGTATTTTTAAATGCTTTATATTAGCTTCAGCTGTATGTATCTATATCTATCTATCTATGTATTTATTTATCTATCAATGTGACTTTTGTTCTATTAAATTCCGCAAACATTTCTCTATAAAAATAATAGTTTACCTACACAATTTTAATTTATTAAATCAATTATTTTACATCAATTAATGTATATATTGTATTTTTGCTTCGATTCCGGAGATTACTTCTCCACCATCATGTGTCCTTATTCATCTTTAGTCCTTGTTTTTAATAAGAGGAAAAATCTAATTAGATAAAAAAACCTCTTTTCCGATAATTATTTCAATTCCATTATTCCCCAATCAAGTCGATTGGTTTTATCCTCCAATCCAATTCATCCTATCCTTCCTCCTACACAATTTAAATGAAATTATATACAAATAATAAAATAAATACATTTCTTTCTGTTAAATCCCGCAAACTTTTCTATTTAAAAATAATTAAGACTAAAAAGTAAAAAAAAAAAAAAAAAATTATATTTAAATAATAAAAAAAAAACTAAAACACATGGTTCTAAAAAGTACAAAATAATGTAATACTTAATCCAAAAAACGTGGGGCACTTTGTCGAAATTAATTAAAAGTTTCTGCGCACCACACTTTTTGATTAAGTATTATGTTACATTACTTTGTACTTTTTAGAAGCATGTTTTATAGTTTTTGGAAAATATTTATTTTAAAAACAGCTTTTACAATTTTGCTGAAATAAACATTAAAAACTATGTAGTTTCAAGAATGACTAAACAATTTGAATAGGTCTCTATCTTGGAAAGATTCATTGTAATTAATTAAAGTAATTATTCACAGGTGTGTGTGTCAATAAACAATTATATAATAATTACTTTTCAATCGTTTTTTTTAATTAATATAGTTCATTACAAATACATTTTATATTTTAAAATTAGTAAATTTAATTAATTAGATAAGTGGGTCAATTAATTGTTAATTAATTAAAAGAAAAAAAATTAGAGGTATTTTCTATTGAAGCTAGAGTGGTAGAATTCAGTGATGAATTGGTGGAAAGGCTGCCCAAAGATATAATGAAAAAGAACACGAATTTATTAAAATGTCATTTTCAGCCTTTTTTAAACTCTACGATTCGGAGGCTGGTTTAAAAAAATCAACGTCGTGAAGTCTCCGTGTATATTAATATTATTTTTAATAGCAAAACTTTGTGCACTGTGATCGATCTATTGATGATGGCTGTAGTGGATCAAATTGTAGGCAAAACATTTTTTATAAAAAAAAAACCGACTTAAAAAAAATTAAATGCAACAAATAAAATAATAATAACTTAAAAATCAAATAAAATACACTAAAAGGTATAAAATAATTATCTTATTTAGTTACAACTAAACGACAAAATATTAACATGAAATCACTTTTTGAAGTCGGTGCTAAACAAACTATATAAGCGAGCGTACCCGCCGAACGTACTAAGTAAGATCCGTCGAGTTCGATTCGTAAAATGTATATGTTTTGCACCGACTTCAAAAAGTGATTTCATGTTAATATTTCATCCTTTAGTTGTAACTAAATAAGATAATTATTTTATACCTTTTAGTGTATTTTATTTGATTTTTAAGTTATTATTATTTTATTTGTTGCATTTAATTTTTTTGAAGTCGGTTTTATTTTTTATAAAAATTATTTTTATTTTTCTCTTTTTAGTGATGTTATTAATAGTGACTTAATATAATACCTTGCATGCATCTCGTAAGAAAGCGTCGGGCGAATGAATCAGAAAATGATAATAAATTCAATTCATAAATATAGAAATTTACTCAAAACGTTTGCGGGTTTTAAATGAATGTTTTAAGATTTTTTTATAGAAGATTTTATTTATTATAATTTCAATTATTTGGTCATAAGAATTGGAGATTTACGTTATTTTCTCATTGATCATATCTTCAGAACTTGACCAAATTCCCCCCTAATGCCCTCTTTACGAGAAACACGCGGTTTTCTAACGCTCCAGCACCCCTTCGCTGTCAAATTGGATAAAAAGTCGAACAAGCGCTTTCGCCAACTCTTTTATTCCTATGACCTCAGAGACTGGAACTCGCTCCCTGCCACCATCTTTCCCGCGACTTATAACCTTAAGCTATTTAAGACCCGTATCCACAGATACCTTCGACCTCCGCCCAACCCATAAAATTCTTTCTTCTTCTTTTCACGATGGAGGGGCCAACCGAGGCCTTTAGGGGTTGCACCTTTTTGGTGTAACTCCTTCTCTCATCATTATCATTAAAAAAAAAAAAAAAAAAAAAAAAAAAATTAATATGGTACCACCCCTAAGGTACCCTCTTTCCAATAAAAAAATAATCATTAAAATCGGTTCATAAACAAAGAAGTTATAATTATTGGATAAAAATACTTGGTAGGGTTTCACATTAAGAATTAATGTGAAACCTACAATATTTTTATGCAATAATTTTTGAAAATGTTTCACCAAGTACCAACACCAAATTCCTTAAAAACTATCAAAGAAGTTATGCCTGAACAAACATATCAAACAAGGTCCAATACCAATGAAAAAAAAAACGGGACCAATCGGAAACTAGACTGAACCCAATGCAAAAAAATCATCAAAATTGGTTCACAATTGACGAAGATATGAGGTAACATAGACACAAAAATAAAATTCAGTCGCAATGAGAACCTCACGCCTTTTTTGAAGTCGGTTAAAAATAAATAAAATTTTAAATCAATTTTATTTATAATTATGGCTTCAAAGAAAAATCGAGCATTTCACCTGTATTTAAAATTTAAAATATATTAGTATACAGCTTTTAAGTAAATTAAAAAATAACATTCGGTCCGTCTGGTATCTTCTATATATTTATTTATTTATTTAGCTGTTTAGCTAGTTTTACGGACAAGATGTCCAATACAGAAAAAGAAACATATACAGGATACAATATTAAAACAATATGGATATAATAAAATAACAGAAAGGTATCGGAGAGAAAAAAAAACTTATTACACTGAAGTGGTTTTTACAATGTGGCTGATGGTTTTAAGATGATTTTTTTGAGTTGGTGAGGAGTTGTGCTGGAAAGGTCATTGATAATTAGCTATACTAAATCGGGAGCATTCCATTAAGTTCTTTTCGAATTTGGTTTAATTTATTTATAGTTGAAATATTGTTTGGAAAATAAAAATACAAGTATATCGCAAATAATTTAAAGAAATAATAATCGGGAAGGGGGGGGGGTCGGATAGGCTAGGTGGTAGCGTGTCATCCTGCTAATCAAATGGACCCGGGTTCGAATCCGACTCGAGGCATCCGGCTAAAATCTGACCCCCGGGGTAGAGACAAATTAAAAAAAAAAATAGTATCGTAAATTGGCTTATGGCTAGAAAGGCCAAAAAGCCATAAAAAAAAATAATAATCGGGAAACCCATCCGAATTAATCCAGATTAACTTAAAGGCAATCAAATGAAAATTTATTAATGTGCCTTGTATGAATGAAACTCCCGGTTATTGTTGATTTCCCGGACCAACAGCAATTAATAAATGAATAAATAAATAATAAATAATGAATAATTTTTGCGAAAGAGAGAAAGGCGTATGAGTTAGAAGATGCGACCTTTGCATACCATTGGCCGAAGATCAAGAAGATGTCAAGGCAAAAGCAGAACACCTAAGCTACACTACAGCTAGGACAAATTAAATACAAAAGACCAGCTGGGGAGATGTCGTTTGGAAGTTTTCGACAGCAATCGGTAAGTATTTATCGAAAGAGAAGTTTCGAGTAAAATCCACTTACATAGATGGCACATTTTTAATGAGAAAATATCATCACAATAAACGATGTTTCGACACCTATTTCTGAAGCCGTTTTCAAGTCATCAGTTAGAAGACTCCTCCTACAGCATTAAATATATACTGCGGTGCAAAAAAGTCGTACACTTAGAAAAATATAACATAATCGGTGTGAAGAGGGCCTGTCTTTGTGCTCCTTGATTTTTTTTTTTGTGTTTGAACATTGATTTCTCTTTACCATGTGGACCGATATCGATGATTTTTTTGCATTGGGTTCAGTCTAGTTCCCGATTGGTCGCGTTTTTTTTTCATTGTTATTGGACCTTTTTTGTAATGTATGTTCACGCATAGCTTCTTTGCTTATGGATCGATTTCAACGATTCTTATTTTATTGGAAAGGGGGTACCTTAGGGATGGTCCCATAATAATTCCGTAAAGTTCTGATGATATGATCAATGACAAAATAACGGAAATCTCCAATTCTTATGAGCTCTAATTAATTAAATTTACTAATTTTAATATATAAAATGTATTTGTAATGAACTATATTATAGTGGGTTTTAGAATAAAAAAAAAAAACAATTGAAAAGTAATTTTTAATTATTTCTAGAGACTATAGTTTCGAAGGCATTGCCTTCATCAATCAGTCTATCACAAATATTTCAAATTAGTTACAAATTAAGATTTATACATAGAAAATTTTGAAAAATATATAATAAATTATATATAAATATATAATATAAAATATAAAAAATATATAATATTATTAAATTATAATAAAATTATAATTAATTAATATTAATTAATTATAAATTAATTAATTATATTAATATAAATATTAATATTATTATAAATTAATTAATTAATTAATTATAAATTAATTAATTATAATTAATATTAATTAATAAAATTATTATAAAAAATATATAATAAATTATATATTTTTCAAAATTTTCTATGTATAAATCTTAATTTGTAACTAATTTGAAATATTTGTGATAGACTGATGATGAAGGCAATGCCTTCGAAACTATAGTCTCTAGAAATAATTAAAAATTATTTTATTTAAAAAACAGAAGACTCTCTCATTTTATTTTATTTTTAACCTAAAATAAAAACAATTCTGTTACCATCGACAGTGAAATCTTTTATTCAACTAATAAAATTGAAAAGTAATTATAATTGTTTATTGACACACACACCTGTGAATAATTAATTTAATTAATAGATAATCAATTACAATGAATTGTTTCCAAGGTAGAGAGAAATCTATTCAGATTGTTTAGTCATTTCATACATTAATTCCTGTGAATCAATTGTAATATATAGATTGATGAAGAGGGCAAAGCTCTCGAAACTATACTCTCGTTATAAATAAATTAAATTTTTTGTTAAATTGAAGGGTTGTTTTTGTCACAAATATAATAAAACAATAATCATTTCAATTTTAGAACTACTGAAGATGGTCAACCAGTGGTGACCGAAACTGTATAGTTATCAATTAAATAATTCAAATAGTTATTGAAATTATTGTTTTATTATATTTGTGACAAAAACAACCCTTCAATTTAACAAAAAATTTCAATCAAGTCACTTAAGTTCTGGAAGAATTTTAATAAATAAATTAAAAATTTATTTTTCCAGCAGAAGACAGACTCTTTTATTTACTCCTTCAACTTGTTTTTAAAGTTTATTTCAGCAAAATCGTTAAAGCTGTTTTTAAAATAAAAAATACAAAAATATATTGTTTCAGTAAAAACGCGTTTTTAGTAAGAACGCGTTCTTACTAGTTAAAATGCGTTTCGCTGAATACCTTTATGGCAACTAGAGTTTACTGATGTTGGTTGAGTTTGTTTCAAAGGTCTAGAATCTTCATTTTTGACCTTCCGCCTCATTTCGTATATTTATTTTCAAAAATTTTTAAACGAAAATGTCAAAAATTAGAAGAAAAGTTGTAGAGGATGTAATTTTTGACATTTACGTTTAAAAATTTTTGCAAATAAATTTACGAAATGAGGCAGAAGGTAAAAAAATGAAGATTCTTGACCTTTGAAACAAACTCAATCAACATCAGTAAACTCTAGTTGCCATAAAGGTATTGAGCGAAACGCATTTTAACTAGTAAGAATGAGTTCTTACCACAAAACTGATTTTTACTGCAACATATATATACAATTTTATATTTGAAGAAATTTTCTCTTGGGAGAGAAACGGGAGAATAACAGTCCAATAAATACATCTTAATTGGAAATGTAATAATTATTTTCTTCACTATCCTTGGGCTTCCTTCCATTACTCTGCAATTATACAATTTTTACTCACTTAATAAGATTAGTTAGATATTAGAAAAATTCAAATAAAAAAAAAAATGAACATAATGAAAATTATTTATTTATTTGATAGGTTAGTTTTAAGGTACAAATATAGAAAATGAATAACTCACTATCCGTGTATATATATGGTAGTAAGTAAGTATATATGTAGTAGTAGTCTATGAAATGAAAACATGTCGAAGAGCAGGGAATCCCCTGCGGATGTCGAGGCTATTGACGGCGAAACACAGGCTACGTTGTCTTTGTCGCGACCCTACAATTTCCATTGGCATCCCTCACGTGTTTATCATCACACGCACTGATCGCAGCACCGGGTCTGCCCCCACCAAATCCGCCGGGCCCGTTAGGTATGCCCCCATCCGCCGGGTCCTGGCGCCCCCACCAAATCCGCCGGGCCCATGGTCTGCCCCCACCAAATCCGCCGGGCCCACTAGGTATGCCCCCACCAAATCCGCCGGGCCCATTAGGTATGCCCCCACCAAATCCGCCGGCCCCACTAGGTCTGCCCCCACCAAATCCGCCGGGCCCACTAGGTATGCCCCCACCAAATCCGCCGGGCCCACCAGGTCCTCCGATGTGCGCATCAGGTCCTGATAGTCCGGTGGGCTCAAGAGGTCCTGATGGTCCAAATGGTCCATAATTTTCCAGAAAGTCTGTCACAAGAGAAGGAGTAACGAAACTCGCCGGAGTCGGATAAAATGTTGGAAATTCTGGCGGGGATGTCCCCTGCAGTAGATAGATGTAGACGAGCGGCACGGGGAATCCCCCGACATTGCTCCTAGTCAGGGGACTAGGGTTCGACAAGATGATCATGACCTGAGGTCGAGCAGAGACCCAGGTGACCAGCAACGCCAGCAGCAGACATACCCGTGTACCCATTGCTTCAGGTCCACATTGCAAAGACACCGACTCTCACTCGTTTTATACTACTTATCCCTCCAAGTTCTCGCTAGCCTTGGGATTCCCCCCCCCCTTCCCGTCTAGTGACCATAACCCCCTAGGGTCAATTTATTCCTTGTTTTATGATGAATTCAAAAATTACATATGTTAACTTTAAATCATTTTTAACCAACTTTGAAAAAAGGAGGAGGTTATCAATTCAACAGAATATCTGGGTTTTTTTTTGTTTTTTTTTTTATGTTTGAACATTTATTTCTCTTTATCACATGGACCGATTTCGATGATTTTTTGTTATGTATGTTCACGCATAGCTTCATAGTTTATTGACCGATTTAGATGATTCTTGTTTTATTGGAAAGATGGTACCTTAGGGGTGGTTCCGTATTAGGTCAAGTTATGATGATATGATCAATGACAAAATAACGGAAATCTCCAATTCTTAGGAGCAAATTATCGAAATTATAATAAATCAAAAACTTTTATATATAAAAAACAATCTTAAAACGTTCATTTAAAACCCTCTAATGTTTCGACATAATTTCTCTATTTATGAATTTAATTTTATTATCATTTTCTGATTCCTTCGCCCGAATCTTTCTCTTACGAGAGGCATTCAATGTATTATTCTTAAAATCCCTAAAAATAGAAAAATAAAAATAATTTTTAGAAAAAAAACCGACTTCAAAAAAATTAAATGCAACAAATAAAATAATAAGAACTCAAAAATAAAATAAAATGCACTAAAAGTTATGAAATAATTATCTTATTTGATTACAACTAAATGATGAAATTTTTAATTGAAAAGTTTTTGTTTTGCATAGAGTAGCAGAGTTGTTGATTCACAAAGAGAAACAAAGAGGTTGTCCTCTGCTTGATTCAAATAAACATACACAGATATATAATTTCGATATATATGTGTGTATGTTTATTTGCATCAGCAGAGGACAACTTCTTTGTTTCTCTTTAGTGGATAATTTTTCCATGAAATCCCTTTTTGAAGTCGGTGCCAAGCAAACTATATAAGCGAGCCCTTCATTACCCACCAAACGTACCAAATAAGACCAATCGAGTGCAATTCATAAAATGTATATGTTTGGCACCGACTTCAAAAAGTGATTTCATGTAACAATTTTATTGTTTAGTTGTAACTAAATAAGATAATTATTTCATACCTTTTAGTGCATTTTATTTTATTTTTTTCCTTTTTCTTTTGTTGGGGCTGAGAATAGAATTGACTCCAAACTCCAAAGAGAGAGCTAATGTTTGTAGTTGCGTTGATATTGAACCAAGAGAGAGTGATCAGCAACAGTCGGCTGATTTCTCCGATTTATTGTTAAGCAAACACCCCCCCCCCCCCCCCACGCGCTCTTCTTTCTCGATTTTTTTTCTTTTTATTCATTGGATTGGCAAATTGGCTTCTCGAGTGATTTTCGGTCAATATTGACCGAACAAGACGAAAGATAGTAGTATAATTGAATTAATTAATGTTGTAATTAATTTGGCTAGGAGGGTTGCGATTGGCTGGCTGATGCGACCCCTCCCCCACCCTCTCTACTGAACCACCCCCCTTATCAACCCTCAACCCTCGAGACTTAATTTAAATTGCGAAATCGTTCCAATTAAATCCGCGTGCAAACATTTATCTAGATCTCGAGAGATAGGATGATGATGACGACGCCGTCGAGGACGAGGACGATGAGCCCCCCCAGCCCGGGGTGCAAACAGCCCTCCAGCCCCCTGGAGGGTGAATTTGCATCATCCATCCCGGCGGGGGAGGGTCTCTCGTATAAATGCTAATGCAGCATCCGACGCCCGCAGATTGACCTCAAACCTGATCATTTATGTATGGATCGCTGTTCAAATAGAACAGAGGAATAGCAATAGCTGCGCTCTGTGTTTGCTCGCTCACTATCATCATGAATAATAATTAGCATTCCTGGTGGCCGCCAATTGGATTTCAACGAAAACATTTGCCAAAAACGCACGCACCCCTTCTGCCTGCCATTAATTAATATTTGCTGAAAAAGGGAATCAGAGAAACGGAGGGGAAATGAACCACACGACCCTTGGGGCCACAAACAGACAACATTTCGCTTGCTTATGCAGCGAACACATTCAAAAAAACAAGAACACGATCAGAACTGTCGGTCCATCTCTTAGAACAAATCGTGCAGACCTTTCGAACCGAATATTTTAGGGTTTCACAATTTTAAAAATAAAAAAACAGACAATATATATTGTATAGTCAGAAGGATAATGGTTCTTACTCTTCGATGTGTAGAGTTCAAGAAGCCAAGTCAGGAAATCGAAAGGTTCGATCCAATGATGGAATTGAGGGCAATTATTATCTCGGTCGACAAGTCTAAACACCTTACAATTTTTAACAAGAAATCAATGAGGGTTTTCTCTGTTTGATCACAATAAATATATACCTAATATAGGTTTTTAACTTCAAATTCGGACTTTTCCATATCAAATTCGGGTTTTTAAAAATCAAATTCAGGATCCCAGCTAGCACAAGAATAATCTATAAATATTCTGATAATATATTCTCTGGACATTAGAATATCCTGTGAATAATCTTTCAATCTTCGTAGATATTCTGGGAATATTCTTAGAACCAAAATATTCGTGTAGGACATTAAATTCGCTGTCCCGGAATATTCCTAGTTGCGCATTCTTGGAATATTCGGAAAAGAATATTCTCAGAAGATTAAATCCCATTTAAATATTCTGTGGATCTCCTGGAGATAATTGGAATATATATATGTCCTTTAAATAACTTCTTAGAATATTCTGGGGATATTCTGTGTTACCTGGAATGTTTCAAACAAAATTCAGAATTTTAAAAATCAAAATCAGACTTTTCAAATCAAATTCAGAATTTATTAATAAACAGTTGAAAAAGTTTGTAAAGTGATACTGATATATTATGACCTTAAATTTAACTTAATCAATTTAAATCAAAAATTTAACTTAAAAGTTGTTTTAAGATTAATTTAATAGCAACACCGTAAGAGCCTATTTACTTTAGCAATTTTTATTAGAGTACTAATAGGAAGGAGGAAAATTAAAAAGATGAATTCAAGAAAAGGGTAAGTGAAATTCATAGTGTGGGCCACATAGAATGAATATTTTTATTTTTCTAATATTTTTTGTATTTATTTTATTTTTATAAGTTGAAAATAAACATTTTCATCGACTGCAAGGAGTGCTGTATCATCAGCAAATGTAGCTATAGCAGCATTCTCATTATAAGCTATAAGGTGCCATAAACAAAATCAACGAACGGACCAAACGATGGCGAATAAAGCTCAATGAAACAAAGTCAACCCATATCAATTTTACCTATAAGAAAATAGTTACTATTCCTATTCAAATTCCTAGACCAAAGAATACCTTATGCCAATACAGCTAAGTATCTAGGCATGACTCTAGATGCAAAAATAAAGTGGAAAGAACACGTAAAGATTAAAAAACAAGAACTTTTAACATCAAATTTCGAAAACTTTACTGGCTACTTGGACGCAATTCGGAGCTGTCTGTGAGAAATAAAATTTTAATTTATAGACAAATTTTGAAACCCGTATGGACCTACGGGATTCAATTGTGGGGCTGTACAAAAAAGTCCAATATAGAAATTATACAAAAATTTCAAAATAAAGTCCTAAGAAGTATTGTAAATGCCCCTTGGTACATCAGAAATAGTGACCTGTACCGAGATCTACACCTCGATGCAGTCACAGAAGAAATCCACAAATATGCCGTTAGACACCACCAACGTCTACACAAACATGAAAATCAAGAAATGAAACAAATGCTCAACGTTGATGATAATGTTCGTCGACTAAAAAGAAGAAAAACATATGAACTATTTAGTTAACAAATTATATTAATTATTCCATTTGGATAATATTGATCTTATTATTGTATATATATTGTTAAGTGAGGAATTATATTTGTTAAATATTTTCCTAAAGTGTGCTTTAAGTATGTGAATAACAAATCTTTTGTCAATTATGAAATAATTGGTTAAGATAAATAAATAAATAAAAAAAAAAAAAAATAAGTTGAAAATTACAGGTTATTTAAAAAATTAAAAAGATAAAAAAGTAAGTGAAAGCCTTATGATAGTCAAAGACAAACTTGCTTAGTGTAATTATTAATTTATAAATATAAATTGAATTCATTCTATAAAGAAGATTTTTTTTATTGAATTATATATAAAGTGCAAATAAGTATGATAATCACGTGACATCTAAATAAGTAATTATATTTAAAGTTTAGTTAGGTCATCGCTATGTGTTGAAGTATGAAAAGTGTGGGATTATTATATTATTATTATTATTATTATTATTATTTTGGTGAAATTAGAAATTAAACATTCTTAAATAATTATGATCATGAAGTTTCGGTTTTTTTCAGATGAAAATCAATCAAGCCAAGGTAATATGGGGTGCTGTCTGATCTGCCACTGACGCCAATGTGACATGGAAAATTTCAATCAAGAAAACAAGAATGGCTAATCAATAAACATAAATAAAATCAAACAGAAACCGATTGAAGGCCGAAGGTTGTATTTTACAATGTGCACTGTATAGAAAAATGAAACGACATTATTTTAATCATTTGAAAATCTGTATCCTGTAAACGCAACTTGCATGGCAAAGCGTTTTATTCGGATGCATACCTAACGTTTTACAGGCGGCGCTGAATCTTTCTGACTAATACGAGAAATACCTACTGGTATATATTATTAAACAATTCCAATAATGTAATAGAAAAATAAGAACAAAAACTCAATTTTATATTTATTTAAACAATTAAAAAAAAAATTAAAACCCTTTTTATATTTTTCTTGGAACTATTGAGATCCCAAAATTATATGGACCCCCTCACCCCACTTTAAACTAAAAAAATTGGAGGCCACTATAACGTTTTAGACAATTAGCCCATGTACTAATAAATTTACAAAAGAAATTCCATAATAATTTTAAAAAAATTCCATCAAATTATAAAGTCATTTTTCGAATTTTTTTTTGGAGAATCAGCCATATGGAGTTAAGGATTTTAAAATATAATACATTTCCGACTTAAAAAAAAATTAAATTCAACAAATAAAATAATAAGAACTAAAAAATCAAATAAAATCCACTAAAAGGTATAAAATAGTGATCTAATTTAGTTACTACTAAAAACGAAGAAATTTTTACATGAAATCCATTTTTGAAGTCGGTTCCAAACATACATTTTATGAATCGCACTCAATGGATCTTAGTTAATAGAGTAAAGGGTGTGTAGTTTCACAGTGAATGAAATAAAACTCAAAGAGGTTTATACAAACTCAATATATTTCGGATTATTAGTCCATCATCAGGAGTTTACAAGTCAATACTAATAATAATTGAACGAGTGGTCGCCATTCTTGACATTCAAATCATGGTTACCAATATAACAAAATATAACATTCAAATCTTACACAAGAAAAACACCAATGAAAATTTAAAATTTAAAAAATTTAAAAAATTGTTTTACAAAGATTTTTCTTTTTTAATTATAAAATATATAAATGTAAATATAAGAAATCTAAGTAAATATGAATATTAATATAAATAAAAATTACAAGTATAAATATAAAGTCTTTTTAGAATTAAATTAGAAAGTAAAATTACAAATTTAAGTCATAGACACAAAATTAATTATAAATATCAGTTTACAAATAAGCCTAAATAACATATAGAGATGAAGAATTAAGATAAAATATAATAGGGATAAATTAGATGAGATAAATTACAATATACAACAATTTTTGTGGTTATCTCATATATCAAAATGTCATTTATTTTAAAGACTGAAGGCGCGTGATTTGAATTTAATTTTGATTGTAATTTGGGAAATAGTATATATTTGAGAGAGACTGAGGTTAAGTTTTTTAATTGTTAATTATTAATCTATTTGGAATTCCTAATAGATCTACTAATTAACAAAAATTAAAAAACTTAACCTCAGTCTCTCAAATATACTATTTCCCAAATTACAATCAAATTAAATTCAAATCACACGCCTTCAGTCTTTAAAATAAATGACATTTGATATATGAGATGACTACAAAAATTGTTGTATATTGTAATTTATCTCATCTAATTTATCCTATTATATTTATCTTAATTCTTCATCTCTATATGTTATTTAGGCTTATTTGTAAACTGATATTTATAATTAATTTTGTGTCTGACTTAAATTTGTAATTTTACTTTCTAATTTTAATTCTAAAAGACATTTTATACTTGTAATTTTTATTTATATTAATATTCATATTTACTTAGATTTCTTATATTTACATTTATATATTTTATAATTAAAAAAGAAAATCTTTGTAAAAATAATTTTTTTAAAATTTTTTAAATTTTAAATTTTCATTGGTTGTTTTTCTTATTAATAGATTTGAATGTTATATATTTTGTTATATTGGGTAACCATGATTTGAATGTCAGAATGGCGACCACTCGTTCAATTATTATTAGTATTGTCTTGTAAACTCCTGATGATGACCAATAATCCGAGAATATGGTTGAGCTTTTGTATAAACATATTTGTGTTTTATTTCATTCATGTGAAAACTACGCACCGCTTTACTCTATTAACTTAACATACATGCGTTTCACCTAAAACCTACACCACTTTCCATAAGTAAAAAAATCAGTCGGATCTTGCTTAGTACGTTTGGCGTTTAATGAAGGGAACATCGTGTAAGCTCGCTTATATAGTTTGTTTGGCACCGACTTTAGAAAGGGATTAATGTAAAAATTTCGTCGTTTAGTTGTAACTAAATAAGATAATTATTTTATTCCTTTAAGTGAATTTTATTTTATTTTTAACCGGCTTAAAAAAAGGCGGAGGTTCTCAATTCGACTGATTTTTTTTGTGTCTATGTTACCTCTGATTTCTTCGCCAATTGTGAACCGATTTCGATGATTTTTTTTATATTGGGTTCAGTATAGTTTCCGATTGGTCCCGTTTTTTTTCCATCGGTATTGGACCTTTTTTCCTATGTTTGTTCAGGCATAACTTCTTTGTTTATGAACCCATTTTAATGATTCTTTCTGCTTTTGGATCAGTATAGCTCCATGATAGTCAAGATACCTAACTATTTATTTATTTTATGTTTGTTCAGCAAGAACTTTTTGCCATGTGGACCGATTTCGATGATTCTTTTTATATTGGAAAGGGGCTACCTTAGGGGTGGTCCCATATTAATTTGGTCAAATTCTGATGATATGATCAATAACGAAATAACGAAGGTAAATTTAAATCCCGCAAAAGTTTCGATAGAACTTCTACATTTATGAATTGAATTTTATTATAATTTTCTGATTCATTCGACCGACTCTTTTCTTACGAGATGCATACAAAATATTATATTAAGTCACTATTAATAATATCACTAAAAAGAGAAAATAAAAATAATTTTTATATAAAAAAAATCGACTTCAAAAAATTAAATGCAACAAATAAAATAATAAGAACTCAAAAATCAAATAAAATGCACTAAAAGTATAAAATAATTATCTAATTTAGTTACAACTAAACGACGAAATATTAACATGAAATCACTTTTTGAAGTCGGTGCTAAACAAACTATATAAGCGAGCTTACTCGCACAAACGTACTAAGTAAGATCCGTCGAGTTCGATTCATAAAATGTATATTTTTAGCACCGACTTCAAAAAGTGATTTCATGTTAATATTTCGTCGTTTAGTTGTAACTAAATTAGATAATTATTTTATACTTTTTAGTGCATTTTATTTGATTTTTGAGTTCTTATTATTTTATTTATTGCATTTAATTTTTTGAAGTCGGTTTTATTTATTTTCTAAAAATTATTTTTATTTTTCTCTTTTAGTGATGTTATGAATAGTGACTTATGATAATATTTTGTATGCATCTCGTAAGAGAAAGTGTTGTGGGGAATGAATCAGAAAAATGATAATAAAATTCAATTCATAAATAGAGAATTTATCTTGAAACGTTGGCGGGTTTTAAATGAACGTTTTAAGATTGTTTTTTTTATAAAAGATTTTATTTTATATTCATTATAATTTCAATTATTTGTTCATAAGAATTGTAGATTTCCGTTATTTTGTCATTGATCCTATCATCAGAACTTGACCACATTGATATGGTACCAACCCTAAGGTAAGATATGGGGTACCCCTTCCTTTCCATTAAAAAAGAATAATCGAAATGATTTTGATTTTTAAAATCCTGAATTTGGTATGGAAAAGTCCGAATTTGAAGTTAATAACCTATATATAGTAAACAACATGAAGCTTTATTTATCCATAAAATGGCAATTCCAAGTTCATTTCTTCATCACGACTAACTCACTAACTAGTACCTACTAACCGGTATATGATTACCATAACATATGCTACAGAGAGCGTTGGCAACCAAACCAAAAAATGGCCTTTTAAGGTCCCATACAGAAGATTATTTTAAGACTATTTCGAAGCATTTTTAAGCGTTGAAATATTAAACCATTTAGAGGACTACGTCCTTACCTACATGCTTTTCACATTTTTCCCCTCCCAAAGGGTCAATACGTGGCAAAATTTGAAAATTTTGGTTCTAAATTCTAGACCAATTGTAATACTTCATTCTGTAACATTTGAATTTTTATTTGAATCACACATAATTAATTATAATTATTTATTGAACACGAACAAATAATACAACAAAACTACGACGCTTCGATCGACCTATTCTGCGATCGTTCTCAAGTATGAGCACCCACTCCGATTATTTAACTGAGCCAATCACGTGTCGGTCAGGCTTATATAAACTCCATGTACAGTCCAGTCAGAAAAACCCAACACACTAACGACCTCAGAAAACATAAAGTGAAAAATATTGACAAATCAAATGATATGTTATTGATTGATATTGTTATTATTATTATCAATTGATTTGTCAATATTTCAGTCCGACAGGGGGCGCTGAGGTCGGCAGTGTGTTGGTTTTTTGTACTGGACTGTACATGGAGTCTATATAAGCCTGGACCGACACGTGATTGACTCAGTTAACCTATAATCGGAGTGGTGCTCATGCTCATACTTGAGAACGATCGCAGAATAAGTCGATCGAAACGTCGTAGTTTTATTGTATTATTTGTTCTGTGTTCAATAATTAATTATGTGTGATTTAAATAAAAATTCAAATTTTAATCAAATTAATCAAAAAATAAAAGCTTCAACAGCTTCATTACTAATTTATCCTGTAATATTTGAATTGTATTGTGAAAAGAAGAAAAATTGATTATAGTTCATGCCCATATAATTTTTTTTAATTTTATTGTTGGAGAAAGTAAAAGAATTAAAATATGATGCGTCAATGAGACAAGGGTGATTTAATTTTAAGTTTTTGAGCCATTGCTCGAAGAAGTACCTAAATAGTAGAGAGAATGAGGAAGAAAAAAGGAAAGTTGTTTACCTGAAACATTTGCAAATCCAATTTGGCAGAGGCGGCGAGAAGTCGAAACGTTGCCAGGCAAACGGCGATCGCATGGGGCGCCAGATCCTCGGGGGAGTTACCACGGGGCGGAGCCCCCTGGTGCAAGACCATGCCATAGAGCATGCTCACCGCGCCCACAAGCTCTGTCACCCGAAGAGTTGGCACCAATTGGGTGGGGTCCCCTCGGTCCCCCCGGTCCACCCGGTGCTGCTGCTGTTGCTGCTCACCACTACCACCACTAGCACCAACACCTACCCTAGGCAAACAACTACACACACACACACACACACACACACTAGATTAATTATTATTATTTGAAGGAGAAAGAAAAAAGATTGAAATTTGAAAATTAAAAAAGGGGAAATGTCGGGGATCGAAACTCGGCATTTACAAATATGTATACACACATTGTTAAAAAAATTGTAAATTTACTATAATATGTTTACAACACAAATAGATAGGAAATTTACAAGAATGAATATAGTAAAAAAATACTATATTAGGTATATTAATAAAAGTACAATAACTCATTGCAAAAATACAAAAATAAATTTAACTTTACTTTTTTCTTAGATTAATTAGATACATAGGCATTACTAAAAAATATGTTGAAAGATTACACTATCTACTGGTAGATATGTAGGGGAAAGTGGGGGAATATCGACTACTTAGCTACTTAAGCTAGGTGTTAAAAATATCAAGTAGGTATTAATCTTGGTAATAAGATGCTCAAAACGGCCAAATTGCTTGGTTACTTTATCTTTTATGAGTTTCTTCTATTGGTTTATAAGGTATTTAAAAAAAAGTGAAAAATATGGGATATTTCCGGCCGGTAGGGTAATATCGATCATGGTGGAGGGCAAAATCGACCAAGTAGTAATATTTTGAAATAAATTTAATTTTAACATTGCAACATTAAATTTAACATTTTAACATTAATTTAAAATTAGCATAGGCCACGAATATACACTGACGGATTTTCAGCGTTAGTACAGTCAGCATGGGGCCAAGTTGCAGCAAGAATGGCACCACGAAGAACGTCCAGTTTTTCGGACGTAAGTTCATGGCATTTGAAATTAAATGTTCAGTCATGTAATGTTTATATTTATTACGCACTTGATTTAAAATAGTTATTACCCCATACCTACCAAGTGTAAATATTAGGTTGGGTAATATCGATCACTGGAGGGTAACATCGACCAGCATGATCGATTTTACCCGAACCAATACACTTAACTTTAAATTTTTTTTACGAAAAATATAGATTAAAAATGAACCAAATTAGACCCAAATTATTGAAAAATATCCGCTGTATCCTAGGAACGTAAAATGCAATACATTTAGAAAATATAAAAGTGTTCTTTCCTTAATAAGACCAGCACAATTTTAATAAGAAAAGTCTAGACATCAGCAAAACTGACAGCGTGTAAAGAAGACGAGTGATGGCACAATACTAACCAAATAAATTAGGCATATACGAAGTCAATCTTCGAATCGTCTTTAAATTTCGCTCGTATGGCCCCAAATGTATGAGATTTGAAACTGGCCGATTTTGCCCAACGGTCGATATTCCCCCACTTCCTCCCCTAATATTACAAATAGTAATTAATAGAGATTGTGGCGTTGGTGCAAGGTGAAACATCTTTAATAAAGATAAAAGTAAATAAATATTTTATGATATATTAATTTTTTATGAGTTAGGTTTTCTAGGTCACTTGTTCATGTTAAAAATTAAAAAAATAAAAATAATTTTTATAAAAAAAAAATAAAACCGACTTCAAAAAATTTAAATGCAACAAATAAAATAATACTAACTTAAAAATAAAATAAAATACACTAAAAGGTATAAAATATTTATCTTATTTAGTTACAACTAAACGACGAAATATTAACATGAAATTACTTTTTGAAGTTGGTACCAAACATACTATACCTATAAGCGAGCATACCTGCTAAACGTACTAAGTAAGATCCGTCGAGTGCGATTCATAAAATGTATATGTTTGGCACCGGCTTCAAAAAGTAATTTCATGTTAATATTTCGTCGTTTAGTTGTAACTAAATAAGATAATAATTATTTTATACCTTTTAGTGTATTTTATTTTATTTTTAAGTTATTATTATTTTATTTGTTGCATTTAATTTTTTGAAGTCGGTTTTATTATTTTTTTTAAAAAATATTTTTATTTTTCTCTTTTTAGTGATGTTATTAATAGTGACTTATAATAATACCTTGCATGCATCTCGTAAGAGAAAGGGTCGGGCAAATGAATCAGAAAATGATAATAAAATTAAATTCATAAATATAGAAATTCTCTAGAAATGTTTGCGGGTTTTAAATGAACGATTTAAGATTGATTTTTTATAAAAGATTTTATTTATTATAATTTCGATTATTTGCTCCTAAGAATTTGAAATTTACGTTAATTCGTCATTGATCTTATCATCAGAACATGACCAAATTAATATGGAACCACCCTTAAGGTACCCTCTTTTCAATAAAAAAGAAAAATTAAAATCGGTTCATAAACAAAGAACTTGAATAGGTAGGTATTTGTTGTTTAACCCTCCTTTGGGCGCAATTGACCTCACAGATTATTGTCGTTTAGGATTAGTTCCTAGCCCTCCAGCAGTGACGAAAGAACACAAGTTTTCAATATCCATATGATATTGACTCCATGAAAAACATTTATATATATACAGATATATCATCTCGATATATGTGTGTATGTTTATTTGAATCAAGCAGAGGACAACCTCTTTGTTTCTCTTTGTGTATAGATTGCGCCCGGCGGAGAGTTATGGTTGATTTACCATATTGTGTTGTATAGGTATGAACCGTTGTGCTCTGTTACCTTCTTCCATCTCTCAGGAAGTCTCATTATGCCCTTTTTCCAAAATTGAATATGCGGGTATGGAGTATGAGGTAGAACGTCCCAATCAAACTGGAATACGGCCAGCGCAACATGAGGGTTTGTTAAAATATAAAATGGAGAGAAATGCTACTCGGGTGGGGGGGGGGGGGAGGGGGCGAACTCGTGTTCTTTCACAAACAAAACCACACACACAAAATAAGTAGTAGGAGCAGTAGTAGACATATAAAAAATTAACTACATTAATAGGATATAATAAGGTTTTGAATAATTAATTAAAAGTACAATATAATTTCAATTTAGATTATTTTATATATAGGTGGTTTCATCACTTTATTGAACTTTCATAGTGTTGAAATTTATAATAAAACGTTAAAGAAAATAATGTTTCCACCCTGAAAACAATTGAAGGATCTGCTGCAAAAAGGAGGGAACATTCATTCATCAATTTTTGAAGTTTTTTTTTATAATGATACTGATACAAGAAGAAGTTGCACCAAGAAGGTACAACCTCTGTAGTCCGTGGTGGACCCTTGTAACGTGAAGATAAGGGGAGATTTAGTGATTGGGTAGAAGTCGAAGGTATCTGTGGATGCTGGTCTTGAAAGATTGAAGGTTATAATTTGCTGGAAAGACGGTCGGGGGAAGAGAGTTCCAGTCTCTAGATGTCATAGGGATAAATGAATTGGCGAATGCGTTTGTTCGATTAGTATCCAGTTTAAGCGCGTAGGAGAGTTGAGTTTTAGAAAATCGTGTATTTCGCGCAAATGAAGCCATTGGTGGGACTATCGATTTAATTTCGTCAGAACAAAAGTTATCATAAAGTAGTGCTAAAATATTAATATTTTTGATTAATTTTCTTAATATTGTATTTTCATTTCAAAATATATCTTCCAGATAATCTGGCACATATGGGATTGTGGAGCTACCTCTTTCTTGCCACAAAATGAATAGACTAACATATTTCTTCTTCTAGGGAAAAAATTTCATCATATTTTATGTTAACTCCACCAAAATGGATAAAGCTTCTATAAAACAGGCAAAACAGAAATAAATCCACATCTTTGCAGGAAACCCTTCAACTATGGTAATATATTTATAAGAAATAAAATAAATAAAAAAATAAAAAAAAATTGTGGAGATGCCGGGGATCGAACCCGGGGCCTTTCACATGCAAAGCGAACGCTCTACCACTGAGCTACATCCCCATCTCTATAGAAATTGCCTTCAGAAGGATCCTTCTTCTCTTTCTCTCCGTTTAATGGAACTCAAAGGAGGGGAGAATGGAGGAAGGGTGGTCTCAAGACAAGACACCCTCAAGAAAAAACGAATTTGCAATAGACACGAGAAACACGTTCTATTATAGCAAAACCTGAATTTAAAATTAAATATTATATTTATATTAGATGTAACAAATCAGAGGAAAAAAGGAAACAATTAAACACCGTGTTAAATCATACGACCAATTGCAACGTTTCGCCAATCTATTGTGACTTCATCAGGCTCATGATCAAATTTTTAAAACACTTCGTCCTTCAAAATTTTTCTTGCCAATTAGAATACATATACTGAGTGAGTTTTTTTTTATCTTGAGACAGTCTTATAACTCAAAAACAATGCATTATATGAAAAAAAAGTTTCAAATAAAAGTTTATTTATACCAAGGGGGAAACTAAACTACGCTATTGTTTGTCGACCTAGAACAAGCTTTCAAGAGTATTTCGAGGTCAAGTTCTGTTTTTTAAATGGAAACCTATATGTTTCTGTACATATTCTTAATCTAGAAAAAAAAAAAACTGAACAACTTTCATTAGAAGTATTTTTTTATTCGACATCAAATAAAAAAGAATATTAAATTAATTGGATCTAAAAAAATTCTAATAATTATTTTTAACAATCATTCAACTTAATTATTAAATAATAATGATCAAATATTTAATTATTAAATAAATAATTTAATAATAATTAATAATTTAATCATTTTGCCCTCAGGAGCTTCATTTTATCGTGTTGTATTAAAAAAAACAAGAAATATAAAAGCTACAAAGAAACTTAAAAGGCCAAAATAACGAAATTGGAACTGGAATTCATCCACAAGACTTACAATACACTCATATACTCTGGAATGTCTCAGAACAGTGGAACAAAATTATTAAATTATTAATTTATTAAATTATTTATTTATCAATTAAATATTTGATCAGTATTATTTGATAATTAAGTTGAATAATTGTTAAAAATAATTATTAAGATTTTTTTAGATCTAATTGATTTAATATTTTTTTTATTTGATGTCGTATAAAAAATAGTTCTAACGAAAGTTGTTCAGTTTTTTTTTTCTAGATTATGAATATGTACAGAAACATATAGGTTTCCATTTAAAAAGTAGAACTTGACCTCGAAATACCCTTGAAAGCTTGTTCTAGGTCGACAAACAATAGCGTAGTTTAGTTTCCCTTTGATATAAACAAACTTTTATTTGAAACATTTTTCATATAATGCACTGTTTTTGAGTTATAAGACTATCTCAAGATAAAAACTCCCGGTAGATAACAATATGAATCCATTTATTTAATATATAAGTAACATCATTGATTAAAATTATTGATAAAAATACTTGGTAGGTTTCACATTAAGATATAAAAAAATAAAACGAATTTATTTTAGAGAATCTTAATCTCGATATATATATTTCGGGTGACTAACCCATCTTGGAGATACAGAAAAACTGACCTGAATAAGTCGAAATTGAATACAAGTCAATGGTAAATTTATTTTTTTAATATCTTAAAAAAAAATTTACCATTGACTTGTATTCAATTTCGACTTATTCAGGTCAGTTACTTTCTGTATCTCCTGAAGATGGGTTAGTCACCCGAAATATATATATCGAGATTAAAGAT
The DNA here is from genome assembly GCA_024734495.1 of Forficula auricularia. NCBI lineage: Eukaryota > Metazoa > Arthropoda > Insecta > Dermaptera > Forficulidae > Forficula > Forficula auricularia. The sequence goes on along the minus strand of JALMQS010000625.1, from coordinate 800,953 downwards.
TCTCTAAAAATAAATTCGTTTTATTTTTTATATCTTAATGTGAAACCTACCAAGTATTTTTATCCAATAATTTAAAAAAATGTTTCACCAAGTACCAACACCAAATTCCTTAAAAACTACATCATTGATTGTTTATTTATAGTAGTAATGGAACCAGACAGACCAACCGTACCTACACCCCTTCAACTGTTGTTATCTATATGTATTCTAATTTGAAAGAAAAAAATTGAATGACAAAAGTGTTTTAAAAATTTGATCAAGAGCCTGATGAAGCCACAATAAATTGGCAAAACGTTGCAATTGGTCGTATATGATTTAACACGGTGTTTAATTGTTTCCTTTTTCCTCTGATTTGTTACATCTAATACTGATTATGGAACTGAACAAGAATAATAATGATAATATTTATATATTGCTTGTAACTAAAGCAAAACAATCATCGAGTAACTCTCTCGGCCGGACAGGTACACTTTTTCTATAAAACACGCAAACCAGGGATAAATAAAGTAAAAAAGACTAAATATGGATTTATTTTAGAAATGATTTTTATGAATATTCTATCTAGGGTAATATATATTATTATTACTAGTAGTAGTATTATGTCTATACATGTACCTATTAGATAGGGTATGTATATGTGTGTGTGTTATTATTGGCCCAGGGGTTGTAATTAGGGCAGAACGGGGGTTATTAAGTTGCCTCCAGTATTCCTGGAGGGGAATGGAGTGTGATGATTGGCTCCCCCTGGGCTAATTAATCTCAGATGCAATTAGAGCTGGATGTGTTAATTAGTCCCCTGCATAGCTGCTGGAGCTGGAGCTGGAGGCAGGTGCTCCAATTGCCTATCCTCCAGGGGCACGCTGCATAATTCTCCAGCACGAATTCTGATACACAGACCAACAACCCTCAAAAGTCAAGACACAGAGAATAAATAAATCGCTATAGAATTTCCTTTTCTTAGAAAGTGAAAATGTACCGAAATAGGAGGTCAGAAAAAAAGCTCAACAAGTGCGAGCCAGGCAGAAAGTTAGGAACCTTATATATCATCCAAAATAGTTGTGATATCAATTCGTTTTTATTTTACAGTGATAGGGAGAGAATGAGCAAATTTATACAATTTTCTAAGTTGTGCCATTTCTAAACGCACAGACAGGTACATTCAAAAATCAGCTAAACATTGTCACATTTTTATCGACACACCCACCTATAAATAACACTGATCAACAAAAATGTCTCGCTTAAAACTAACAATGGATTAAGTAAAGATAAGAGTAAATAAATATTTTATTTAATATGGATTTACTATGAGTTAAGGATACTAAGTCACTTATTTCACATTAAAATTAAAAATTAAAAGATATAATTTTTTTCTTTTTCAATATATATATTTCAAGGCTATCAACCCATCTATACAGTAACTGACTGTTACTTTCTGTATTTCCTGAAGATGGGTTGATAGCCCGAAATATATATATTGAAAAAGAAAAAAAATTATATCTTTTAATTTTTTAATTTTAATGTGAAATAAGTGACCCAGTATCCTTAACTCATAGTAAATCCATATTAAATAAAATATTTATTTACTCTTATCTTTATTAAAGATGTTTCACCTTGCACCAACACCACAATCTCTACTGATTATTAATGGATTAAGTATTCTAAGTTGATTAATGATTTTCATGCACTTTCCCGATTTTTTACAACACGTTAGAGTTTGGGGATATTATCGGTCAAAACGACGAAAAATGCCATTATGACCTCCTATTTTGGTGTCCCATTGAATATTAAACAGCAATATTTGAAATCAAAATATTTTGTTGATGTAATAGAAAACAGCTTCCTTTTGATTTTCAAATTACCACTTGTTTTTAGCTCAATTAGAACTCGAGTTATAACTAAAAAACTAAAACTTTGTGAAAACATATGATTTTACTTTTTTAATTAGAACTCGAGTTATAAATGATCTAAAAATAAGTGGTAATTTGAAAATCAAAGAGGGACCAGTTTTCTATTAGGTCAAAAAATATTTTGATTGCAAATATTCCTGTTTAATATCTAATGGGATTCGAAAATAGGTCAAAATGACATTTTTCGTCGTTTTGACCGATAATATCTAAAAACTCTGACGTGTTGTAAAAAATCGGGAAATTGCATGATAATCAGCGTAGAAAACTCTACTGGAACCCATTGTTAGGTTTACGGGGGGAAACTTTGTTTAATTTTTCACAAGCAGTGTTATTAATTTAATAAAGAAAAATCCAATGAAATTAAAGCTACCTGAAGATGAGACCCTGGCAAATCGAATTGAGGATCCAAAAACAACCTGGGATTTTCATTGAAATCCTGCTCATTTAATTAATAGTACCTGGAGGCACCGAGCGATGCTCGGTAACTTCTTCCTTCAGTTAAAACCTTTATTTTAATATTATTTTTAATTTAAAATTCTGATAAAAAGGTCGATTTTTATTTGAGAGCCGTTTTCAAATTAAAAAAATACAAATATATATAGTATTCGCCCACTGTACCCCCCCCCCTCACCCCGCTTGACCCCACCCCCGAAACCTCGCCCTACCCCCGGATCCCCCACCACTGCACCCCACCTCCTGCACCTGTTTTGATTCAACCATATGATTCATTTTTATTCATCCAATTGTTAATAAATAAAACCTATCAAAATGTGTTGTTTTTTCAGAAAATTGAGACCTGCTTATGCGAAATATATTTTTAAATAAATTCTTGATTATTTTTTATTCTATTAAATAAATAAAATTCTTTATAAAAACAATTATAAAACGTTTATTAATATTTCTAACGTTTAGGTTGAACAAAATATGTTTTAAACCACAATCACAATACTTCTTCAAGGCCTTTGAGAATAAAGGATTTACCCGACCCATTGTCTGCCTGAGCACAAAAGGAAAAGAGAAACTTTTTTTAAACCCTAAGAATGGGATTTGTCTACCTGAGAATAATTAATTTGATTACGAAAAAAACCCATCAAAAACAATTTTCTCGAAGATGAGACCGTGACAGATCGAATTGTCACCCCAAAAACCCCTAACTCGTGAATTTCATCAAAATCGGTAGAATCGTTTTCAAAATAGAACCAAGATAGAAACAAATATATATACAAACAAATAAATATACAATTTTTGCTCGTTTAATAAGAGTATATATATATGAGATATTTAAAAAAATTTCAGAGTAACGTATTTTCTATAAGCAGCTGATTATGTTCAAGCTAAAGCAAAATTATAGATTTTGATAAGGGGGTAAAATACACTGGTCGACACAAATTTGTACCCGTAAACCTAACAATGGAATCCAGTAGAGTTTTATAAGCTGATTATCATGCAATTTCCCGATTTTTTACAACAGGTCAAAGTTTTGAGAAATCAAAATATTTTATTGACGTATTAGAAAACAGCTTCCTCTTTGATTTTCAAATTACCACTTGTCTGTAGCTCAATTAGAACTCGAGTTATAACTAAAAAACTAAGACATTATGTTTTTACCTATGTTTATTAGCCTTTATAAGTTTTTTTAGTTATAACTCGAGTTCTAATTGAGCTACAAACAAGTGGTAATTTGAAAATCAAAGAGGAAGCAGTTTTCTATTACGGAAACAAAATATTTTGATTTCATATATTGCTGTTTAATATCTAATGGGACTTGAAAATACGTAGGTCAAAATGGCATTTTTCGTCGTTTTGACCGATAACATCTCAAAACTCTGACGACCTAGAGAAAATCTGGCTACGGATTTGAATTCAGTGCACAAAAATAAGTTAAGAAATGCTCTCTTCTTCTCGGGTACAAAAGTGGACTCGAATTTGTAATCCTGTGATATTAACGGATTTTTAAGGAGCTGATTATTGTATGTTTCATGAATGTAATTTTTTTATTTATTCTCCTCCATTGATTGTGTGTTTGTTTGTTGTTTAATTAACAAAGAACAACAAACGCTACGTGAATTGACGTCACTATCTCTGTTTGGACTCAATCACTGTTTGTTATCTCTTTATCAACTCGATTATTTTTCCTCTTTATCGTTAATTATTAGGTCGTGTGCGTTAAGGACGGGTGTGGGGAGTCTGATAAATTATTATCAACCTTCTCTAGTCCATAAAACATTAAAACATGAACTAGTACTACTATTATTATTCGCCAACTGATTAGATAACAAATGGAACCCCGACTGGATGGATCGATCGATCCATCGATCAATAACTAAAATAGGCAGGCACAGCTAGAAGCCATCAGACAGAAGACAAATTTTCACCCCCAATAGAAAAGAGGAGGAGGGGGGGTGGGATTTCGAAACCCCCTTTTGGCCCCTTTCTAATCCATCATCTAGACTCCATTTTCTTGAATTATTTGCTCCTCGTAAAAACCTTAGAGATTTATTCTCATTTATTTTTAGATCCATTTCTAAAGCAGAACAGGAAAAGGGTGGGGGGGGGATTATAGGTTACGAAAAAAGAAACACCCTCTGCTCTGCTGGATTATAACTATCCGCCAGAGAGAGGATTTTTATGCAATTGCATTTTTAATTTGTATGCTTTTTTTTATGTAGATGACTCAATATCTTTCTTTCTTCCTTTAAGTGCCATATCAAGTTCTCTCTGACGTTTCTGCTCCACTCCACATATACCTGTGATGAGTGTGTTTAGCTGTTTTTACACAGATATAGGGGACGTACTTTTTAACGCCGGTTCCGAACGGCTAGTTTGGAGAGGTTGCTATTAGGCAATTATACTCTTGGTAGGTTGCTATTGCTTTCCAAGAGGATGCGACTGCAAATATCTGCCGAGACTCAATCGCGAACCAGCGTATTTCAGGCCAGCGGCCCGGCACTCTAACCAGTGACCCACAGTCGGCTCTCCAATATCTTTACCCGACTCAAATTAGACAAATCGGTGGAAAAATCCCAGAATTTTGCAAATGGCCTTAAACGATTCCCTTAGGCTTGCGTTAATGTATGTCAAAATTCCAAAAGGGTGGGGGTTGAGTTCGAGGATGGGGGGGGGATTAAAGTTTCCTTTTTCTAGTTTTTTGCTTATAACTCGAAAACGGTCCATATTTTGTAAATAACCATCCTATAATAAATTAAAGAGATCAAAATTTCGCGTCGATTAAAAAAAAATTGGTCCAACAGTTCGATTTTTATGGGGATCCAAAAAACATCCTCCCCCCCCCTGATCACTTTTGAATAACCCAAAAACTCGCACTTTATTTATTTTTTCCCATTTTGACCATGAAGGAGCACGTTTTCGACAAAGACCACTCTATACATTTTTAAACTAGATTAAATTTGCTACAATTCAAAAAAAGTTTAATTTTAATTGCATAATGGTGACCCGTGCCGCAATGAGTTTGAAGTTTTGAAAAACTCCATGTTTTACAAAAAATCGCAGTTTTTCCATCATAAAATGAAAACCACTCATCCTAAAAAACTTGATTCCTATCTCACTTTCTAAGGGCCGGTTGTATGTCGCAAAGTAAATGCTTTTTAAAAGTAACAAAGGGTAGATGGTAAATGGAGGGACTGGGATGGCCAATCAGATGAAAGTGCCTGTCATCTGATTGGTCATCCAAGCCGGCACAAGGTGAATTTTAAGGTTTTACCCTTTGCCAACGTTTAAAAATAGTTTACCAACCGACATACAACCGGCCCTAAGAAATGTTGTTGACTTGAACGTTTACTTGGACCACTTTTGATAAAACTCTTAGATTTATAGATATGTATTCAGCATTTTCCGGACAGGATATGACCCGAATCATCAAGTGTCATGGAAAATGCGAGCCATCTATAAATCTAAGAGATTTAACAAAAAAGTCGAAAAAAAGTTTTTGGGATATTCAAAAGTAATCCGGGGGCTGTTTTTTGGATCCCCGTAAAAAATCGAACTACTGGACCAATTTTCTATTTTTTTTTAATCGACGCGAAATTTTGTCTTCTTTAATTTATAATAGGACGGTTATTTACCAAATATGAAGCGTTTTTGAGTTATAAGGGAAAAACTGGAAATAGGGAACTTAACCCCCCCCCTCCCCCTTTGGCTTAACGCCCCATTCTGGGGGACTTTTGACACACATTAACCCAAGTTTAACGGAAGCGTTTAAGACTATTTCCAAAATTCTGGGATTTTTTCCACCGATTGGCCTTATTTTGTCTAATTTGACAGGACTATATTTCCGAATTAGTGCATTTAAACCCAGTTTTATTTTGCATATTTGACTATTTTGATAAAAACTATTATTTTTTTTTATTTGAATTTTTTTTTAATTATTTTTATTTATTTATTTATTTATATATTATACAGTCAAAACTTTGATTGGTAAATTTCTCTATGATATAGGTGGAGGTAATCAAATTTACTTTGAAATATAAATTTTTCGACCCATTTGACAAACATCTATGGAAGCAGTTGAAGATGTTTCGAGTGAGTACTGTTAGAATAAATCATTTTTAAAAAAATGTTTTTGGAATTTTTGTTAACTATATGTATAAACATTGTCTGTGAGACTGACGATGATGGCACAACATTGTCGAAACATCTCTCTCTGACTATAAAGAATATTTTTTTCTTTTACCTAAAGCCTATAGTTATTGATGTTTAAATTCAATTTTTTTTATTTTAAATTCAGTTTTTTTTTATTTAAAATTCATTTCGAGGCCACATAAGAAATTCAAAAAGGCCACAGGTTCCCCACCCACTGTGGCCTATACAGTCGACTCTCGACAATTCGAATTTTTTGATAATTCGAACTCTTCAGCAGTTAACTTCAGTAAATCGAAAAAATGCTGTGTATTTTGATACGCTCAATAACTGGAAATCCTTTTCGTAACGTTCTACATATAATTCGAACTAGCCCACTTCCCCTCTTTAGAATTCGAATTTATCCTAGCAATGTTAACTCCTCATTTCCCTAGTAAATATGTAATTTTTTAGTTCTTTTTTGTCATTTTCATTATTTTTACTTTTTTACTTGAGGCTATATATAAAATTTATGTAAGCTAATACATGTTTTCAAAAAAATTTTAAGAAAAAAATAAAACCGACTTCAAAAAAATTAAATGCAACAAAAAATACACTAAAAGGTATAAAATAATTATTATCTTATTTAGTTACAACTAAACGACAAAATATTAACATGAAATTACTTTTTGAAGTCGGTACCAAACAAACTATACCTATAAGCGAGCGTACCCACCAAACGTACTAAGTAAGATCCGTCGAGTGCGATTCATAAAAGGTATATGTTTGGCACCGACTTCAAAAAGTAATTTCATGTTAATATTTTGTCGTTTAGTTGTAACTAAATAAGATAATAATTATTTTATACCTTTTAGTGTATTTTTTGTTGCATTTAATTTTTTTGAAGTCGGTTTTATTTTTTTCTTAAAAATTTTTATTTTTCTCTTTTAGTGATGTTATTAATAGTGATCCTATAATCAGAACTTGACCAAATTAATATTGTACCATCCCTAAAATACCCTCTTTCCAATAAAAAAGAATCATCGAAATCGGTTCATAAACAAAGAAGTTAGTCCTGAACAAACTTAACAAAAAAGGTCTAATACCTACGAAAAAAATGGGACCAATCGGAACGTAGACTGGACCCAATGCAAAAAAAAATTTCAAACCTGGTTCATAATTGGCGGAGATATGAGGTAACATAGGCAAAAAAAAAATTCAGTCGAATAGAGAACCTCCTCCTTTTTTTGAAGTCGGTTAAAAATATAATAAAACTTTTAATAATTCAATTTGTTTTCTTTCTTTTTGATAATTCAAACTTCTTGTTAATTCGAAGTCTCGATAATTCGAATTTTTCTTGTAGTCCCTTGGATTTGGAATTATCGAGAGTCGACTGTATTTATTTAATTTTTAATCTCCTCTTTAAAGATAAAGAAAAAATAATTTTTAACCTTTGTCTATGTGATTGATTGGTAGGCGTTTGAATATATAAGTAGTTGGTATTATTCTAGGTATAACTAACTGGCTGTGCCTGTACCATATATATCCTACTCCTTTTTACTTGCCTCCTGCCCTCCCTCATGTGTCCAATCCACAATCCACAATCCACTGATCAGTTATCTCTTTTTGAAATGTGTGGCATTGTTTTACTAGTTATTAATCGTAGGCTAATGTTGGTGTTTGTTGTCCTTAAATAGACAGCCGTGGCCTTAAATAGCCTTTAGGGATCTCTCTCTCTCTCTCTCTCGGTTTGTTAAAAGATTCAGTTTCGATTCATTTGACTAGAACAACGAACCACACATCAATATTATCCCCCTCAACCCACCCACCCACCCAAATGGCCTTATCAATTATTATCAGCTCGTAAAAGCTTTCCTTGCTAGCTATAAAGAAATTAACAGCCAAATGAATTATATAAAAATAGATTTTAAAAAAATATCCTGACGTTTCGGTTTCTTTAATTCGTAATCAACTTTTTTTTTCCAACGAAAACTGAACATCAATTTTTCATTATTTTTCGGATGTTGGTTAGCAATTAGCAGAGTTAGCTACATATTAATATTGTTTTTCTTTGCTTAAAAGGGAGTTTAATTGTTGGAGCTTTACAAGAATTATACCAGGGCTTCCAAATAAATAATTAAGCAAGAAGCAAATCCAATTCTAAAGAAGTTCTTGTTAAGGGCCATCCATAAATTACGTCAAAAGAATTTCAAGATTTTTAGACCCCCTTCCCCTGTGTCGCATTCTGTCACATTTTCATTGACCCATCTGTATTGTGAAGTCACACTATCCCTTTTATTATTTTTGGCAAAAAAAAATTAAGTTTTTTTTGCTAAAATTTGTTTCTTGATTACAATATTTTGTCTAGATTTAGTTTACCAATATTTTCAGGTTGGGATAATAATAACCTGAAGTTAAAAAAATATTAAATTACGGAACGAAGAAAAGATTTTTATATTACACTGTTCGACAAAAAATTTCTCCCCGTAAATCCAATAATGGATTCCGGAAGAGTTTCATATGCTGATTATCGTGCAATTTCCAAATTTTTTTACAACACGTCAGAGTTTTGAAATATTTTTGGTCAAAATGACGAAAAAGGCCATTTTGACCTATTTTCGAGTCTCATTAAATATTATACATAATACGTAAGACGTAATAGAAAATAGCGTCCTCTTTGATTTTCAAATTATCATTTGTTTTTAGCTCAATTAGAACTCGAGTTATTTCTAAAAAAAAACTAAAAATACGTGATTTTAAAGGATAATAAACATAGATAAAAACACAAGTTTTTAGTCTTTTTAACCGACTTCAAAAAAAGAAGGAGGTTCTCTATTCGACTGATTTTTTTTTTTGTGCCTATGTTACCTCATATCTCGGCCAATTGTGAACCGATTTTGAAAAAAAAATTGCATTGGGTCCAGTCTACGTTCCGATTGGTCCCATTTTTTTTCGTAGGTATTAGACCTTTTTTGTTAGGTTTGTTCAGAACTAACTTCTTTGTTTATGAACCGATTTTGATGATTCTTTTTTTATTGGAAAGGGGGTATCTTAGGGATGGTGCAATATTAATTTGTTCAAGTTCTGATGATAGGATCACTATTAATAACATCACTAAAAAGAGAAAAATAAAAATTTTAAGAAAAAATAAAACCGACTTCAAAAAAATTAAATGCAACAAAAAATACACTAAAAGGTATAAAATAATTATTATCTTATTTAGTTACAACTAAACCACGAAATATTAACATGAAATTACTTTTTGAAGTCGGTGCAAAACATATACCTTTTATGAATCGCACTCGACGGATCTTACTTAGTACGTTTGGTGGGTACGTTCGCTTATAGGTATAGTTTGTTTGGCACCGACTTCAAAAAGTAATTTCAAGTTAATATTTCGTCGTTTAGTTGTAACTAAATAAGATAATAATTATTTTATACCTTTTAGTGTATTTTATTTGTTGCATTTAATTTTTTTAAAGTCGGTTTTATTTTTTCTTAAAAATTTTTATAGCTATTATAATTCGAGTTCTAATTGAGCTAAAAACAAGTGGTAATTTGAAAATCAAATAGGAAGTTGTTTTCTATTACGGCAACAAAATATTTTGATTTCAAATATTGCTGTTTAATATTTAATGAGACTCGAAAATAGGTCAAAATGGCAATTTTCGTCATTTTGATCGATAATATCTCAAAACTCTGACGTGTTGTAAAAAATCGGGAAATTGCATGGTAATCAGCGCAGAAAACTTTACTGGAATCCATTGTTACGTTTACGGGGAGAAATTTTTTTTTGATTTTTGTAAAGTTTATAAAACGAGGATGTTTTTTCCGTATTTTTTACATCAAGTGTATTGAACTTATTTTTTAGTAATCTTCTTGAGTGTAAATGAAATTTCATTACTTGTTAGTTTGGACCTTCTATTTCGGATTCTATGTAAGTTGGGGGCATGAATTTTTTTTAAAGTAATCTCTTATTCACCAGCTATTAGAAAAGTGTCTTTTTAGCACTCAGAGTGCAATATTTTTTACAATTAGCATTTAATAGTAGAATGTCGGGAAATTTCAAAAAATTATTAAAACTCTGATAACTCCAAAACTAATGATTTTGGACCCCGAGTTCATAGGGTCAATTTATTGGGAATTAGCTATAGTATAACCCTTTTAAAGATATCTATCGAATTACCAATAACCCTGTATATTCACAAAGAGAAACAAAGAGGTTGTCCTCTGCTTGATGCAAATAAACATACACATACATACCATATATCTTTCAGAAAAAGCATATTCACAAGAATTAGAGATAATTCAAAAAATCGCGGTAAAAAATGGGTACGCAAAAAGCCTCATAGACGCACTGTTATATAAAAAAAATTAAAAAATCAACCCTTGAATCAATATATTCACAAAAGAGTGAAAAAGAAAACCCTAAGATAGTTCTCCCATATTATGGACACATTTAGGAAAAATTAAAACAGAAAATGAAAAAATTAGGATTCAACACAGTATTCAAAACACCATTACTCTAGGGAAAGAATTAGGTTCAAATAAAATGGACAAATTATCCAATATATTATAGTTTGAAATGCAAAGATTGTGACGCAATCTACGTAGGAAAAAAAGAGAGGAATCTGAAAATTCAATTAAGCGAACATTTTAGAGATTTTAGAAATCAGAAAAAAGATAACTCATTAGCGGAACATTTAAATTCAAACAATCACTCTTTTCCGGAAGGCACAGGATTTAGATTAATAAAAGGAGAAAGAAACCCAAAATTAATTAGCGCAATTGAATCGTTAGAAATTTTGAAATCATTCAATAAAAAATCAGACCTTTGTTTGGACGGAAAAATTGAGTTATCTAATAGCAACTTACTTAGAATATTTGCTGACAAAACAAGCAATTTTAGATAAAAGAAAGTGGGAAAAAAAGAAAAACCAACCCCCCTTCCATTGTCAATCTGTTCTTTATAATTAAAAAAGACTGATGATGAAGACCAAGTCTTCGAAACTATAGTGTCAAACAAATAAATAATATATATACAGATATATAATTTCGATATATATGTGTGTATGTTTATTTGCATCAAGCAGAGGACAACCTCTTTGTTTCTCTTTGTGAATCAACAACTCTGCTACTCTCGGCAAAACAAAAACTTTTCAATTTAACCCTGTATATATTCTTATAAATAATTATTAATAGGTAAATAGAAGTAATTCCTATGTTATAGGGAACCTGTTTTGTGGGATTTAAAGACACCCTACAGATTAGGGGATTTTTAACGATTCCTAGTTGAAGTGCGTAATTCAAAATCATTAAATCAAAATTGATTTTTGAAACATTTTCTAAATAATTATAAGATAATATTTATAGATAGATGGGGGTAGGATAGAAAGCAGGGGTGTGTTTAATGAAGCCGAGTGAATTGACTGTGAAAGGAAAGAAGTCTCTCGAAATTAAAACATCTTCCCATTCATTGACTGGCACATTCTCCAAGCTTTTTTTTTTATTTAATAGGGAGAGACTTTTTTTTAAACTTTCAACCCCTTACTGTCCTCTCTGTCCGCTTTTTCTTTTTACTTTTTTTTAACATTAATTATAGAATCATTGATTAGGAGACGTCACTCAGTGGGGGGGGGGGGGGGTAAATAGACTCAGCACCCCTGGTTCTTATTTTTAAAATAAAACGACAATTGCATTAAGAGAGTGGCAGCCGAGAGGGCTAAAAAGAAAAAAAAAATCGTTTTTTTTTCTCTTTTTTTTTATTTTAGGCTCTCCCGCCCCCTTTGGGCTTTTAAATCACAAATTTAGATATTTAATTTTTAAAATCTCTTTTTCCGTTGGCGGATTTTAAGAATAACGTAGGTATATATGTTATTTTTTCAGTTTCTCCTTCAACTTCCATTATCTCTCCCCTCTCTGAATAGTTCTTAAATCTGATTAGTGGATTTTTGATATTTGTAAGAGTCTGATTTAGGGATTGTAATCCCGCAAAGTGGGATGCGCATCATTTGAAGGCTTGCGGGATCGCGATTTCGCAAAGTCGTGAACTCGTCGACGAATGGCCCAATTGAGGCTATTTGTTTTTTAAGATAATTTTTCCAAAAAGAGGAGTGACTTAATTATTTAAAATACTTTTCATAAGAATTTTGCTGGCTTGGTGTGTACTGGATATATTAATTTTGTATTGTTAAAGGATAAATAAATTGAATTGCTTGGTTCCAGTAATTTATTTTATTATTCAAATGGTTAATCCAAATCCATTTAATAGGTTAAAGAGCTATTAATAGGGTTTATTAGATGTTTGATGGTAAGAAATACTTACTGTTTATTTATTTTAATCTGCTTCGCGGTGGTGTAATTCAGTGGAAATCTCTTTGTCTTAAATTTGCTAGGATTATTTTAATAAATTACTGGAAAGAAGCAATTCAATTTATTTATCCTTTAACAATATAAAATACTTTTATAATTATTTTCAAATTTGATTTTAAATTATTTAATACTATAAACATGGAGATTGAAAATACTGCTTAGTTATCCAAATTCTACTTACAGACAAATTAATAAGATAATTATGGAGATTTACTTTAGTACCTAACTATTAAAATTTACAATATAATTATCTCTTTTAGACAAGTTATAGACGAGATAGAGAATATTAGATATATATAAAAAAATAAATAAGTTAATTCGCCCAAAGTTACTTGAATTTTTTTTCCCCTCCCTGGCCTTGCTCATAACAAAGCATTTGGCTAATTCTATAGTATTAAAATTTTATTTTTACCTCATAACAAGGACCAATATGACACCAGAGCGGCGCCCCCACAGCACAGCAATAGGAGTACCCGCGGCATATGCCGCCCGGGCCCCCAAAAGTTCCTGCCTTGATCCTTAGTATAAAAACTGAGGCCTAAGATGTAAAAGGTTTCTAAGGATCATTGTCGAAGACTATGAATAAATTATGAAATGGCTTTAAGGAATTCATAATAAGTAATGATTAAATGAGATATGGAGTAGTATGTCAAGTGCTATTGAGCTCTCTGACCACTGTTGTTGGTACTTGAATTTAAAAAACTAACAAAGTCATAGTCATTAACTCATTATACACATTATGCAATTAGCTAATAAGAAGCCAAACTCTAAAATAATTGTGTTAACTAAAGTACAACAAATTGTTGATCTTTTTATTAAACTTCGTTTGATTATTGGAAAAATAAACGTTTTATTTATTTAATTAGCACCAATCCCGCAATAATCCCGCGGGATTGAATACACTGAAGGATTGCAATCCCTAGTCTGACTATAAAACCAGGTTTCGATATTGTGATTAAGAAATTTTCACAGATTGGTTCATTTTAGAAAACAAAATAAGATTATTCAAATTACATATTTCTATGTATTTTCTTAAAGCGTTTTTCTACGCTCACCTTATCGATTGCAATAAGAAAACTAATTAATCAGAGCACTAAATGTATAGGGATGATGACGTCACCAGCGTTCTCAGTGCGAACTGTAGTCCATTAGAAAACAGTATAATTTGTTTCAACTTTGAAGAGATAAAAATCCAAGAGGCAGTGAATCTTTTATTAAATAATTGTTTTGTCGTCATTATTGCCTAATAATAATTAATTATAAAACAATTATTTTTTTAATAATTAACCAACTTATTTTAGTTACTCGATTTTTGTTGATTTATTTTTCATTTACACATCCAGGGATTTCATGGCAAATCTCGGCAAATGTCCATTCTAGAAAGGGGATGGATGTTGCTTCAAGCTAAAGGGTCTTTCAAAAGTCGCGCCTAGATGACCATAGAACAACGCATTAAAGTTATTAAAGTTACATTGAGCTATTGGGGTCTAAGTTTCCAGGACGATTAATTTTACGTAATGGTGACTAAAATCGTGCTATTTAACCCCGTTAGATTACTTCCTTTGGGTTTTTTTGAAAAGTAAAGTCTATGTGAATAAGCCATTTCCAATATTGCACAGCTAAAAAACAACATTCGGGTCGAAATTGATAAACTTGATGCTCAAATGTGTGAACGCATCCTTCAAAATTTAGGTGTTCGTATGAGAGCCTGGTTTTTTAAAAAAACATCTAGACTTGCTCGTGATGGACATTTAAATGATGTTATTTTTCACATATCTACTCTTTTTAAACGAGCAAAAATTGTATATATATATTTGTTTATATATTTGTATCTTAGTTCTATTTTGAAAACGGCTCTACCGATTTTGATGAAACCAACTCTATTAACAAGTTTTGAGAATGAGAAAACGATATGGCTAGGTCTGGACCTCGACAAATTTCATCTTAATTGATCTTTTCTTAATTAAAGTAATTATTTATAGATGAAAATCTCAATAAAAAAGTTTGTTTACATTTTTTTCAATTATCTTTTATTTATTAATTGGTTTTTCAATTTTAAAACCCACGGATGCTTTATAGCAAATATTGTTATATATTAGAATTTGCCAATTTAATTAATTAAAATTTATCTTAATAAAAAACACTTGCTAAAAATATTATCGCAAGCTAGAAGAACAAATACAGTCATGTCTCGGGGCCCATTCTGTCAACACGTATACCTGCTACTCTCTACGTCTCCAGTGAAATTCTCAAATTACCAGGCTGACTTTAAATATTTTATCTGCATGAAAATATTCAGAATCTTTTGCTTAATCCAGTGATATAAAAATATCATTTTTATTTTTACCCCCTCAAATTTAATACAACTAATTTCTCACTTTATATAATACTTTCATTCGATCCTTTGTTCCCAAGACACATGTCCTGACAGGCCATTCACCTTTTTGCAAGCCCCTTTTGACAACAACCGTTTACCCAAAATTCCATCCCATATACAAATATTATATTATTTTAGAACATTCCGATTTAAATATTTTATTTCAGAACATTCAATATTAAATTGATTCAATTCCAATTCATCTTACTTTTAAATTAAATTCTAATTCGTATTCTCATTTTTTCATCTTCTAAAATACATAATATATATATTTTTAAATAAACTTCATTTTATTAATATTATATAATCTACTATTACACGGTTTCTAAACATTAATTGTTCAATAATAATTCTATAATAAACTCAACCAATATCTTATTTTAAATCTTATATATTACATTAACTTTTTTCACTCGTACTCCCATTTTAAATATATACGTATATATATATTTTTAAATAAACTTCTTTTTATTAATATCATTTTCTTATTATTGCACGGTCCTTAAATATTAATTGATCTATAATAATTATATAATAATCTCTATACATAATAATCTTATAATTTAAAATATATCTATTATAAAATCTAGTATCTAAATTAATAACAAATAATTCTTCTCCCCACTAACAACATCAACTAGTTTTAATTAATTTAAGACTTAATCTAGCAATTTATTAAATAGCTCATAATTTTCCCCTTACTAACAATCAATCCAAGTGGTAGATTTAAACCTTTTCAAATCGCCCGGTGGAAAACCACTGTCCAATTTCTAAGAGCTCACTGATATTGAATATATTCAAAAATATATCCAAGTTCGGAGTTTTAATTGGTTTACCGGCTCTCTTATCTTTACTTTTCTTGTCACCCTTTTCATTTCCACCTCAAACTCTCCTTACTAATGACATCAATTAAAATCAATTTCTGCAACATTCGCGGTCTATCTCGCAATTCGAATTTACACGACGTATTTCAACATCTCGAACATGAAAAACCTGCTCTTTTAGGCCTATCCGAAACTATAATTGACGCGAATAAATCTAACTGTCGTGACTACCAATTCGAAAACTATACACTTCATTCAAAATTTCGAAAAAAAGGAGGGGTCTGCTGTTATATTAGAAAGGACATCCCTAGTAGGCGTTTAACTAATCTAGAATCCAATGAATTCGATGCCATATGGATCAAAATCACGTTAGGCCATTCAACTAAATTCTTCTGCATAATATATTTGCCCCCCAAAGACCCCAGATACAAACAATTTTTTGACTACCTCCTTGAGTGCCATTGCAATATCCTGAAAGAATTTCCATCTTCTGAAATATCTTTCCTAGGTGACTTTAACGTCCACAACAAAAATTGGCTAAAATTTTCTAGCCATAATTCCCCCGCAGGCTCCGACGCTGAAATCTTCTCTACGGCGTGTGGCCTCACACAAATTATTAACGGCCCCACAAGAATCCCAGACAAAGCCAATGAAAAATCCAATCTTCTCGATCTTTTCATCACTTCCCACCCTTCGTCCTATGAAGCAAAAATTTCGGCCCCTTTAGGTAAATCTGACCACAATCTGATAAAAATTAAAACCTCCGCCAATTTACCAAAACCCCCGTCACCCCACTCCAACCCCAGAAAAATATGGCTAGTCGATAACGATAACATTAATTGGAATGACATGCGTAACTTTTTTGCCGCTTACCAGTGGAATGAACTCTGCATCAGAGATAAAAACGCTTCAGAATTCGCAGACGCCCTTAACGAGGCAATTCAAATAGGCTTAGAAACCTATATCCCCTCAAAATTGATTAAAGGGAACAAGGATTCTAAGCCTTGGTTTGGTAGACAATGCGCAGATTCCGTCCGTGAAAAAAACAAATCTTTTCAGAAATGGCAACTTTCACAGCTAGAATGTGACCGAGTTGCATTTACCAAGTCGCGAAGCTCATGCAAAAAAATCATCTCTGAGGCAAAGAAATCATTCGACCAGAGGATAGCTGACCGTCTCGCATCTTGCCCCAATGGAAAACGGGCCTTTTTCTCGTTACACAAGGCAATAAATAGAAATTTCGCGTCCCCCTCACTTCCGCCCCTCTTTCACCCAAATGGTTCAGTAGCCACGACCCCCGCTGAAAAAGCCGAATCACTAGCATCCTATTTCGCAACTAACTCCACTTTAGATGACAAAGGGCTTAACCCGCCCACTTATACCCCCCAAACCAACCTCATGGGCAAAATAATTTTCAGGCCCCAAATAATCATAAAAGCCATTAATAAATTAAATTCCAAATCCGCCGCAGGCCCGGATAACATCCCACCAATTCTCATTAAAAAATGCGCCCCTGAACTTGCCCCTATCTTATCCAAGCTATTCCAACTCTCTTACGAGTCGGGCATATTCCCCAAAAGCTGGAAAATAGCCAGAGTAACACCTATTCCTAAAAAAGGAGACACATCACAAATCTCTAATTACAGGCCTATCTCGATCACCTCTGTTCTTTCCAAATTAATGGAATTAGTCATAAACCAACACGTCCTTCATCACTTAGAAAACAATAAATTAATTCACGATAGGCAATATGGATTCAGACAAAATCGTTCCACAGGCGACATCTTAACCTATGTCACCCACACCTTGAACAATACTCTAGAGGCCGGAAAAGAAACCCTCGCTGTAGCCCTTGATATCTCCAAAGCTTTTGACCAGGTTTGGCACAAAAATCTTCTTGCCAAACTACCAGCCTTTGGATTCACACCAACACTTCGCAAATGGATTGAAAGCTTTCTGACAAACCGAAGTATAAAAGTTGTGGTGGATGGAACATCTTCTGAATCGTTCTCCACAAACTCTGGTGTTCCCCAAGGCTCTGTAATCTCCTCCACACTCTTCCTTATTTATATAAACGACCTTATTGATCAAACGGCAAACCCCACTCATTGTTACGCCGACGATAGTACTCTACACGGCAAACCCTCTCTCCCGAATAATCGAATCAATATTAAGGGTCACCTTGATAGGGTGAATAATGTGATTTTCATCTTTATCTTGCACTCAAAAGAATCAAACTTTTACTGTTAATATCAAAAATTAAAGTGCCTCCTCAATTACTCTCGACCTAGACAAACTGAATAAATGGGGCTCTCAAAATTTAGTTAACTTTAATTCAAACAAGACTCAATGTTGTCTAATTTCTAGGCGCGAAAATAGAGATTTCCCTGATATTCACTTCGATTCGAATACCCTGAAAATGTGTGACAGCCTATCCATGTTGGGCGTCTCTGTCGCATCTGACCTTTCTTGGAATGAACACATCTCCTCTGTGGCGAAATCTGCAGCAAGGAAGATTGGCTTCTTATTCAGGTCCAAGCGATTTTACAAACCCCCACAACTTCTCACCATCTACAAGGCCCAAATCCGCCCCTGTCTCGAATACGGCTCTCATCTGTGGAGAGGAGCCTCAAAATATTCTCTTGCTACCCTTGATGCAATTCAGAAACGAGCCGTCAGGCTAATTGACGATTCTACCCTCACCGACTCCCTCGACTCGCTGGCTCATCGAAGAGATGTCTCCGCCCTTTCCCTTTTCTATAGATACTATCACGGCAGGTGCTCTGATGAGATAAAATCAATAATTCCCCCAAAGCATGCTTTGCACGCAGCACGTTTTGCCGACTCCCAACACTCTTTCGCGGTCAAATTAGAAAAGTGCCGGACCACTTCATTCGCGAATTCATATATCCCCATGACTTCAAGGAACTGGAACTCTCTCCCAGCCTCTATCTTTCCCAGCACCTATGATCTTCAAACCTTCAAAACCAGGGTGCATAGACACCTACGTCTACACCCTCTCACTTAAACAACTTTCCTTCTCTTCGGTAATGCAAGGGTCTTTCGAGATCCATAGGGGCTACATCTTTACTGGTGCACCCCTTCTTGCATTCGATTGCATTAAAAAAAAAAAAAAAAAAGATGGTGGGGAAGTAATCTTCGAAATCGAAACCTCAAATATAATTAATGTATACATTATTTCAGGTAAAAAATCGCTTCAATAAAATTATTATTTATTATTTATTTAATTGATTAAAAAACTCGATATATTGTTATTTAATTAAAAAAAATAATTATACGGAATTTATTTATATACCTATATACACATAATCTGTGGACCACTAGAAAGCTAGAAATGCAAAAACTGGGTGTGGAGTGGTGATGGATGTGGGGAGTGCAAGAGGTGGGGTGCAATGGTGGGGGGGGGGGGGCGTTTGGTTACCGTGCATCGCTCGGTGGCTCCAGGTACTAATTGTTAAAAGCCATAGTTTTATAAAAATAAAAAACATCAGAAAAATCAAAGTATTTTGCAATATTTTATTTTTAAAAAACATCTAGACGCGACTTTTGAAAGCCCCTATAGTTGTCTAGTTTAGTCGCAAGTTGCGTACCTGTTGTCGGCGAGGGCGGTCAGGAATTCGAGTCCAGCGAGAAGAAAGTTGGCGATTGCAGGTTCAGAGTCGATGGGGTCTTGTACGGCCGCACAGTGGGTGGCCAATCTGTCCACCACCCCTACAGCCACTGTATAGCTGCAACAGAACAGAACAACAAGACAAGGGTTAGCCAAGCTATTTATGAATATGCCCGTCAACGGGAAACGAGGGTAATTGACCAGTGGTCATTGACTATTGACAACTTCTCACCGGGGACGACGACGACAGTTCCCGTCCGTCCTTCATATGCTATAAATAGCTGACAAATTGAGCTAGGGGACCACTTTGATCCCCCCTGACCCCTGGCCTCCTTGCTACCCTACCTACGCTATGCTACTTGTCCATTTAGCCGAGCAAAGTGAAAATTTAATCTTGAATATTTTTGCAGTAAAAGGTTTGTCACCCGTTGATGGACACATTAACTATTGAACAAATGAGAGAAAGGGATGATTTTTTTTTCATTATTTCATCTCGGAGGATAAAAATTCGAAATCATATTTTTGAAAAAAAAAAAAAAAAGATTTGTCGACATGGAGAGATCGGCCAAGCCAACCCCTCTAGCCCCTATCCCCTTAGCCATTGGTCTACAAACAACCCCATCATCGGTAACTGTAAAAATTGCAAAAAGAAGTTAAAATACGAAAACGAAACATCAAAAGTTGATTGGCCAATTGGGGGAAAAAAAGGATTAAAAATTGAAAAAAGTTCGCGTTCTGTCAAGGATATTTTTAAATATCTAATTATTATTATTTATTTATTTATTTATTTAGATATAAAAAAATACATTCTTTGATTTAAATAATATAATAATATCTTGTAAGTGGTGAGATTTCTTGATAATATTTCAAGTTTAAATTGTCTTTTCGTCAAATATTTTATCAGATCGAAAGCTTTAAAGATAATTTGAGTCTTTTCTACAATTCCCCTTACTCCTGATACAAGTCCTCCTTAAAAGAAGAAGACTCATTTTCTTTTTGAATAAATACTCTATATTCTATGTATACATTTCTATTGGCTTTTGAGATTCTGTCTACCGACGCTGACGCATTCGCTCCGTGCATAATCGCGCTTAGCGCCATCTATGGCCAAAAAAACAACTTCAGGTACAATAATAGTGTATTAAAGCAATAGGCATTTACGAACACTAGTTAATTTCATAAAAAATACAATATTTAAAGGCTGAAATAATCATAGATTTCCGTAATAAATAAATTTGTTAATTAACAATTGAAATAGTAGCTTGAAAAATATAATTTTTCAATTAAAAGAAGTATCTATTTGAGAAAGAAAGATTGCATTTTTCTCAAAATCAACTTGTGATTTATAATCAATTAATTTTACGAACATGAATTTAGGTCATTTATCAAAGATTTTCTATTAAAATCTTTGATAAATGACCTAAATTCATGTTCATATAATTTTTCAATTAAACAATATATTTTGATATCAGGCGCAAATACAAAGTCTAGATCTAGAGAGTATACCTTGATGTGTGATGGCACTGGATACACAAAAGAGTTAATTGTCTAGAATCGAGATTCTCGAATATATTAGTTTCGCCATTTCGTGAAAGTGCTAGCTTATTAATTCTAGATATCAGGGGTGGCCAGACTTTTTACAGCAAAGAGTCCTAAGTTACCTATTGGGAGGCCCACAGAAAAGTTCTTGGTATAAAATTAAAATATTTTTCTGAATCATAATTTACAACGGACTCCCGTACAACGAGGGGATACACTCCACGTAATAGGAAATTGTGTTATACGGGACAAACATTATCAGACCAATTTAACAAGACGGCGTCGTCGGAACTTTTGTTGATACTTATGATGTTATGATGAATATAAATGTTAAATATACTGAGGTGCATACATGTATTTTTATTTTTATTAAAACTTGAATAAAATTATTTTTCTCTAATATCTTTAAATGTGTGTTTATTATTATAAACCGCTGCTCTGCTTCATCAACTTCAAAAATCAGAAACTATGTATATGAAAATGTTAAATTTATCTTACGTGTTTTATGGGACTGTTTACCGCGCTGTATGAGCACTAGTCGCGATTTTTTCGCCGCGTTATACGAATTCGCGTTTTACGGGAGCGCATTTGAAAAAATTAACAAATACCTTCATTTTAGTTAATAGAGTAAAGGGTGTGTAGTTTCACAGTGAATGAAATAAAACTCAAAGAGGTTTATACAAACTCAATATATTTCGGATTATTAGTCCAACATCAGGAGTTTACAAGTTAATACTAATGCTAATGTTTTATTTCATTCACTGTGAAACTACACACCCTTTACTCTATTAACTAACATCATGTTTCACCTAAAACCTACACCACTTTCCATAAGTAAAAAAAATACCTTCATTTTATTAATTTATTAGTTGAGCCACAATAAAACTCTTGAAGAGCTAAATGAGGCTCGCGAAGCCAGAGTTTAGCCACCATTGCTATATATCTTGGGGTATTATCATCATCATTGAGTATACAGTCCTAAGACTGGTTTGATGCAACAATCCGTCTCCACTCGACTATGTCCCCCGCCAGCTGTTTGACCTCTCTAAATGTCTCGCATCCCATATCCCCAATTATTTGGTTTAAATATTCTAATCTGGGCCTTCCTCTTCCCCTTTTCTTTCCCACCTCCCCTCCAAGATATCATCCCTAAGCAGTCCCCCATGTCTCAGTGTGTGCCCCATCATCTGACCTCTTCTCTTCTTCAGACTCTTCCACAAGGTTCTTCTTTCTCCGATTCTTCCAAGAACTTCTTCATTTGTAATTTTATCCATCCATTAAGGGATATTCCTTATTCTTCTGTAGCACCACATTTCGAAAGCCTCTAATCTCTTTCTCTCCTCTTCTCTAATTGTCCAGGTTTCACACCCGTACATGGCTATGCTCCATACATATGTCTTCAATAGCATCTTCCTGTTTTCTAAGCTAACTGAGGAGGAGCATAGTAGTTTTTGTTTTGAATTAAACCCCATTTTTGGTTGGACAATTCTTGATTTAATTTCGTTTTCGGTCCTCCCATCCCATTTTATTTTACTTCCTAGGTAGCGGAATTCCTTAACTCCTTCTAGGTTTTCTTGGTTAATTTTGATGCATTCCTGTCTCGTTTGTTCTTTTTCTGTACATACTAGGACCTTGGTTTTATTCTTGTTTATTTTCATTTTGATTTCTTCTATTAGGATTTGGTTAATTCCATTCAGAGAGTCCTCTAATTCTTTTTTTCTGCTTCCTAGAAGGGCAATGTCATCATCGGCATACTTAACATAGCGATCTTTTGACCTTGGATTTCGATACCTGTATCAATTTTGTCTTTGAATTATTTTATCGCTTCTTCTATGTATGTTGAAAATCATGGGTGGCGGGGGTATAGAAATTAAAAAAAAAAAAAATATCGGTAACCTGTTTTTCATCCCCTAATTTTGAAATTTAAACCATTCTATTAATTTTTATTTTTCTAAATAAATAATAATAAAGAGCAGCCTGTTCAATGGGCCATTGATAACGAGAGCAATAAAATGAATATAGAATTTCGAAATATTAAATATCCTCCCCATTTTAGACAGCTTGGTGGAACTCCTACACCCTTTGCCCTTCTGTTACAGGCAGCATTTGCATGTGCCAGGCAGGCAGGCGCCCTTCCTTCCTTCCTTTTTCCTAATGGTATTCATAGATAGGAAAACATGATCTCTGGGGTGGGGGAAATCGACCACCGTTGGGTGGGTGTTCATTGATCCTGGGGTCCTACTCCATGTTTTACACGTAATGCGACCAATATGGCCCCTCTCTCGTGCTTTAATGCAATAAATTCGGCATATGATTAACCCGAACGGGCGCATCTGTCGCTGCTCCGACAACTCCTGCTACTAATACTACTTCTTGCTTCTTTCTTCTGGACACTTTGATCTAGGCAAAGCAAAGCTCTCCTCTCCTCTATAATTTGCCAACAAATCCTGATTATTTATTTATTTAGGGCTTGTGGACCAGAGAGAGGAGGAAAGGGCATTTGGGATAGAAATAGAAAATAGAGGTTTTCTTCAGATGTGGTCCAATTGATTACTCGGTTCGTCCGGGGACGGACTATTGAATTCACTCGAAATTTTTTCTTCACTAATTGTGTTTAAAAATATGTCTGAAACGAGGAGGAAAAGAAAGCTTTTTCAACCATAATTTTTTAATTTTGAAGAGTAGCAGACTAGTTGATTCATAAAGAGAAATCAAGAAGGTTATTTATCCTCTGGTTGATGCAAATAAACATAAACATAAATATCTAATACCAAATATAAATATATATTTGAGGGGCATTCCACGACAAATCGGACGGTTTGAAAAATTTCAATTTTTGATTTCCTTCATTTTTTGACATTTTTTAGTACCCACCAAAAAACTATTCGTGGTAAATTTTGAAAAATTTTTGATAACCGGTTTAAAAGATATCGAATTTCGGTTTTTCGCTCATAACTTTTTCAAAAATAAAAAGTTTTAACTTTCGCGTTCATCTAACGTTAACATTAAACATTCCAAATAAAATTTATTATTGAATATCTGAACAAAATTCATCTGTTTCGAATCCGCAAAGAATCAGACAGATGGGAATTGTAGTAATATATATATATATATAAGTAATGGAGAGGATTCAGCCAATGGGTAGCCTCTGCTGAATAAAAAACTCCCAATTATGGAAAACGTTTCGCATATCTAGTGAGAGTACACCAAGATTTATGTACCATTTTATAATTCATATAATTTTGTATATTATGATAAAATCCATAACAACTCTGCCTGCGGACAATTTATTTATAAAATTAATTGTGTCGCTAATACTCTCTTAGGAACTGATGATGGCATTATTTAATTAAAGCCGAAACGTTTTCCATAATTGGGAGTTTTTTATTCAGCATTGGCTGAATCCTCTCCATTACTTAATTATATACATATACAGCCATCAAAATTGTATCAAATATATATATATATAAAAATTGAAAGTTTTTTGCCGAGAGTAGCAGAATTTTTATAAATTGAAGGAGACAATAAAAGAGTGTGTCTTCTGCTGGAATTATATTTTTTAAATTTATTTATAATGAGACCATAGTTTCGAGAGATTTGCCCTCTTCATCAGTCTATTGCAATTGATTCACAGGAATTAATGGTAAGTGAGATTTACATGTGATCTGTGCAAATTATGGTTCACCGTTTATACTTGTTTCATTTTTTGGCTGTGGGTAGCGGTATATATACCCCAATACCGCCACCTACAGTCAAAAAATGAAACAAATATAAACGGTGAATCATAATTTACCCAGACCACATATAAATCTCACTTACCATTAATTCCTGTGAATCAATTGTAATAGACTGATGAAGAGGGCAAAGCTCTCGAAACTATAGTCTTAATCATAATTCGAGGAGAAGACACACTCTTTTATTGACTCCTTCAATATACAGGGTGTTTCAGGAGGAATAGTAAATATTTTAGGAGGTGGTAGTATAGATGAATTGCAATAAAAAATGTCATATAACATGTGTGCAATTTTTATTGAGTACCGAGATACAACTGAGTTCAATCCATTTTTGTTTCGTGTCTTAGTACACCGGTTATACAACATGGGTGTATTTATCGGATGTCAGCAGTAGAGTGTTGATGTTCAAGTTGTAAAGTTGTGCTTTAGTTTACATTGAAGTTTTCATTGTGATTTGTTGGCCAAGTCTACTGTACTGTGTCATGCCGAACGTATTTACACTTGCTGAGTATGCCGATATTGGGTTACATACTAACAGCTGTATCACTGTACTCAATAAAAATTGGACACATGTTGGTTATATGGCATTTTTTATTGCAATTCGTCTATACTACCACCTCCTAAAATATTTACTATTCCTCCTGAAACACCCTATATATATATATATATTATTTTTTTAATTTCGCAAATGAGACTGGTACCCGTTTAGAATATATTAGTTTTTGTTTTAAATTGGTCAATAAAAGTTGGGCGTCATTTGTGAAATGAATCATTCAGTTAGTGACCAGGTAGGTAGGTAGATAGGTAGGTAGGGAGTAGGTGACCGGGGTTATGACGCACCCCAAGGGATCTATCTCCCTCTATCTATCTCTATCTCCAGCAGCTATCAGCTCTTGTCATCTCGCTAATCGGGGGAGCATCTGGCGTCATTAGAACCAGAGAGAGAGAGACCAGCTTGGCCTTTGACACCGACACACACACACACATACACACACAATGACAGACCAATGACTCTTTTTCTTTCGGTTCTTGGATGAATCAATTAGAATCCGATTGAAGAGTGTGGATCAAACCAAGCTGTAGCATCCCTCCTTTTGATCCTCTCAACTCAAATGACTGAATAACACAACAACAACAATAACATGAAGCAAAAAGACACCGACAGAGACAAGCAGATTCACTTCAGAAATTAAAAGACTCGACCCAATCGAACAACACACACACATATACACAGAAATAGACCGAGACAATTGAACAGGATCAAAGAATTTATTCAGGGACCGAAATGTTAAAAATGAATCAAACCTAGAACGTATCTTTCTGCAAGGGAGCAGACTCCATTCACACACTCTATAACACTAGTGATTAAAAACGATATTAACGTTTTGTTAGCGAAAATTTACTATAAATAAATATAACTAGACAAACTGCCCAGGACATGGGTGGGTTTGCTTTAAGCTCTCTCGTTAATTAAAATCATGAAGAACAATTATTCAAAAAGGTAAAGCAAACGGAAAATATTCGAAACTCAATTGATATGTGTAAGTGTATCACTCGAATTTCACTTAAGACCCCCCCTCCTCAATAATATGTATATAATTTGTAGAAATAATGAACAAAATAACGTACTATTTTTGGTGGTAACATTTTGAGGTTGCGGGAAATAGTTTTATCGATGGAAGTAATGTTAACGTAGCAAAACACTAATACCAAAATAGTTTATTTATGGGTATGTAAAAATATATTCCTATATATTTTCCTATTATTTCAAATTGTCAAATCAAATATGATGTTCTTTTTTGTGGTCCCCAAGTTACTTAATTAGGATATTAAATTTCATAAAAATTGGTTAAGTCATTTTCAAGATATTTAGAAAAAACTAATAAATTACCGAAATAAAGTACTAATGTTTGTGGGCCGATATGTACCAAAAACTAATCAGCGGTTCATTTTGTTAAAACAATGGTAAGTTTTTAATTTAATTTCAATCGGTGCAACGGTGTGGAAAAAATCGGGGAAGAAAAACCCATCCATTAGCAAAGATTAAATGAAAAAATGGCACTTTTTGGCCTCTCGACGAGACCCCATGTGATTTTTGGCAAAACCCTCAGGTGCTGAAATTCAACCTAATTGAATACTACAATTTCTGACTTTAATTGAGACTATGGGTTCCGTAGTCTTTGCCTGAGGATCCTTTGAAGTCGCGCTTGCCGCGAGATCGATTACAATACTTTACCAATGCTTAGCATTGGATAAAAAAATTCTGATATATAAATCCGAGGAACTGAAAATTATATACAGAGTAACTGGAATATGTTATACATTCATGGGAATCTAATGAAGTAAACTGTGTTCGTTAAGGATAGCATTTGCCTAGACGCTTAGAGGGTGCTTCTTTAAAGTGCCTGTAAATGGGCAACCACCAACACTTGGCAAAATCTCACTCTTTTTACTTAGAGAAAGTGGTGTAGGTTTTAGGTGAAACATGATATTAATTAATAAAGTAAAGGGTGTGTAGTTTCACAGTGAATGAAATAAAACTCAAAGAGGTTTATACAAACTCAATATATTTGGGATTATTAGTCCATCATCACGAGTTTACAGGTTAAAACTGTGGTAGTTTTAACCTGTAAACTCCTGATGATGGAGTAATAATCCCAAATATATTGAGTTTGTATAAACCTCTTTGAGTTTTATTTCATTCACTGTGAAACTACACACCCTTTACTTTATTAAATAAAGCTCACTCGCTCGCTACCACTGGTACTCTTATTTTATAAAATTGTATAATTAAAAAAATTGAATAAATTTACCAGCGTCCAAAAAATTGCAAAGTTAGCTTTTTTCAGTCTATTCTAAGTCTTCAATCTGCAATTGAAAAAGATTACAAAAAAAGAAGTTGAAACGTCGTGCATTTTGATGAGTTTATCTAATTAAAATGTGGAATCTAAGTGGTTCAGCCGAAACATCTTTCCTGATATATATTTAATTTTTTTAGTAAATAAGAGTTCTTTTTTTGTTTTAAGGTAAGTTGTTTCACCATATGTGTTTTTTTAAGATTTTTTTGAAATTTAGACAGATTATTATTTAAATACTTCTACATTGATAGATTGGTGGCAAAACGAAATTTATGAACAATATAGTTCCGGATATATTAAATTCCAAAGATAGAGTTTTTCAGACTCTTATTATATACATTGCACTATACAGGAAATAATTGGGGATATGGGATGCCAGACATTTAGAGAGGTCAAACAGCTGGCGGGGGACAGAGTCGAGTGGAGACGGATTGTTGCATCAAACCAGTCTTAAGACTGTTTACTCAATGATGATGATATACGGGATATCGAAAAGTTTACATACATATTTAATTATAATTAAGAAACTCTTCTTACCATTGTTTTCAAAAACTAAACCAACATTAAACAATAACTAATATATTTTAAAAGATACAGAATTCAATCAATCTTTTTCGGACAAATTCTAAGATTTTAGTAGAAATATTATTAAATTGCAATATCAGAGGGGATTCATCCCACCAGGAGTCGAACCTGAGAACTAACACGCTATCCGGGCAGTCAGTTTAATTTCCGTTCTAGAAGAATGGAGTGAAAAAATTTCTGTGCTTATATCATATATTGCGATTCAGAGAGAGATTTTTGTCTCGAGGGTGTGAGCTGACTGCCCAGATAGCGTGTTAGTTCTCAGGTTCGACTCCTGGGGGATGAATCCACCTCTGATATTGCAATTTAATAATATTTCTACTAAAATCTTAGAATTCGTGCGAAAAAGATTGAGTGAATTCTGTCTCTTTTAAAATACATCTTGGTTAATCTGAACCCGAGCTGATTTTTTGAAAAAACTAACAACTATTTTCAAAAAAAAGATGCTCAAAACTTTAATTATACAAATAACTAATATATTATATTATATTATATTATTTTTTAAGAAAATTTTAATTCATAGTTACAACAGTTTCTGAGATAATAATGAATAAATAATGAAAAATGTGTAATGAAAAATTTACACTAAAAATAAACTGGCAACAACGCATATATTTAACCTAAGAAGTGGGTTAACTTTAGTACACTTTTTTCGCTTCAGTCATTGTCGCAACAGCTTTCAATCGCTTATTAAGAAATCGAATGTGATTTTTGTCAAATATTGAGTGAAAATAATATCTGAACTTAAATATATAACTTGAAATAATGATGTTAAATAAATTTATAATTTTTTTTATTAATATATATATCAAAGAATAATTGATATATTAATGAGAATTGTTTTGACAGCGCTTTTTTGAAAAAGATATCTATATCGCGAGACTACTGCAGATGACGCTATTGGAGTCTGCGGAGTCTTAAGTCTGGACCAAGAGAGAAAAAGATGTGATCCATTTAGCTACAATCCAACCTCATTTTGCGTATAGCCAACAATTCTCATTAATATATCGATTATTCTTTGATATATTAATGAGAAAAATTATAAATTTATTTAACATCATTATTTCAAGTTAGAAATATATAAGTTCAGATATTATTTTCACTCGATATTTGATAAAAATCACCTACATTTGATTCGCGATTGAATCAAATGTAGAAACATTCGATTAATTAATGGCAAGCATCTAACATACATGCTAATAGATCGAGCACTCTGGGCTGGGAGATTGAATATATAACATCTCAGATTTCAAATTCATTTGGTGATCCATCCATGTGTCATGCGGGCTATTCGTTGGATTGTAGCTAAATGGATCACATCTTTTTCTCTCTTGGTCCAGGCTTAAGACTCCGCAGACTCCAATAGCGTCATCCGCAGACTCCAATAGCGTCATCCGCAGTAGTCTCGCGATATTGATATCTTTTTCAAAAAAGCGCGGTCAAAACAATTCTCATTAATATATCAATTATTATTTGATATATTAATGAGAAAAATTATAAATTTATTAAGAACTTTTTGTTTTATAAATCTTCCTTTATAATGTACTTTATCTGACATTTCTATGATAAAATATATACATGCTCGGGTAATGTTGCCAGATTTGTCAAACGACCACGAGATTGGCTAGTAGTGGTACATACAGAGCAAAAAGTTTTGAGCTTATGAATTATGAATCCTTATTGTCTGTTCTATATACTCTAGCATTAACTTTTTGCCAGAATTGTCGCAGAAACAAATACCGTAATTAAAAAAGATTGATTTTACTTATGGAAAGTGGGGTAGGTTTTAGGTGAAACATGATGTTAATTAATAGTAGTTTCACTGTGAAACTACACACCCTTTACTCTATTAATTAAAAAGATTGAGCTTCGTATATTAAAAAAAAAAAAAACGCAAAACCTCGTGAATTGATTTTCATCAAAGTAAGTGATAAGGGATGACGATGACGATGATGATGATGATGAGGTTATCAAGTATCAAAGAGAGAGGGGTTGACTTTGCCTCCCTGTTTGTTAATCTGCTTAAAATAGCATCGTCTTTTGGTGGAGGACGATGCGATGTCGCCGTCATGGCCATCATCGGGGGTGATCACTTGTTCATCCATCGAGGGTGGAGGGTGGGCAGCAGCTGATGTCCCATATGGTCTCTCAAATAATAGAGAAGTAACCCCCAAGCCCTGAGCACTGAGCATGCATCCATTGATTGATTCATTGCCTTGCTTGGCTTGTTTTATGTTTAATCAGCCATTGCAACGTTTCCGATTCAATTCGATAATTTATTCATTGGCAGACGACAATTTTTGTTCCTGGTTGGCCATCAATGAGAGAGAGAAAGCTGCTTATCATGGTGCAATAGTGAATAATTCACCAGCATAGTAGAATTCACCATTTCGGTAGCTGAATATTTAAATTAATTTGAAGCAAAGCGATGTTCGCTCAGCAAATTTAACCTGCATTCTCTCGATTATTTACACTCTACTCTCTGTGACTATGTGTGTGTGTGTGTCTTTCTACTCATCCATCAGGGGTTTATCCGGCCAAGATTGGCTGCTTCTACTTTTCCGATCCTTTCCAATGAATACTCATTTCGGATCGAAAGAAGAACAAGAAATCAACCCAATTAGAAGAGGAAAACAAATTTGTAAAATATCAAGGGTAGGTAACTTGAGTGGGTTAAACATTAATTATTCTAAGCCAGTGGTCCACGATGACCTGCAAGGGGTCCATGCCAATGGAAAAACAAATTGGGGGTCTGTGAGAGGTAAATGGGGGTTCACGATAGTGAATCTCATTTAAGGAGTCTTTCGCCAACAATGTTAAATAAAAAATATTAGATTGAAAGTTTTTGCCGAGAGTAGCAGAATTTTTATATATTGAAGGAGACAATAAAAGAGTGTGTCTTCTGCTGGAAGTATAAATTTTATTTATTTATAACGAGACTATAGTTTCGAGAGCTTTGCCCTCTTCATCAGTCTATTACAATGTATTCACAGGAATTAATTTATGAATGAAAGGTTAAAATCTTTCATGTGGTTAGGTAAAGAAATTATATAGGGTGGGCAAGTTAAGAATTGAAATGTATACTTGTTTTATTATTTTGGCTGTAGGTGAAGTTCGTGAACTTTATATTTTAGCGGCTATTTTAAAATAAAGCTTTCGGGAATTTCTATTTTCTGATTTAAGAATTTTTTTGGTCAATTATTGTATGATTTTAAAATTTCTAACGATTCGAAAATAATTTTTAAGGGATTTAATTAGATCAGAATTAGATCCCTTAAAAATTAGTATTTTCGAATCGTTAGAAATTTTAAAATCATACAATAATTGACCAAAAAATTCTTAAATCGGAAAATAGAAATTCCCGAAAGGTTTATTTTAAAAATAGCCGCTAAAATATAAACTTCACGAACGCCACCTACAGCCAAAATAATAAAACAAGTATAAATTTCAATTCTTAACTTGCCGACACTGTATATTTTCTTAACCTAACTACATGAAAGATTTTAACCTTTCATTCATAAATTAATTCCTGTGAATACATTGTAATAGACTGATGAAGAGGGCAAAGCCTCGAAACTATAGTCTCGTTATAAATAAATAAAATTTATACTTCCAGCAGAAGACACACTCTTTATTGTCTCCTTCAAAAAAATATTATATTATAACTATAAGTTAATTTTTTATAATAGTTTAACTCTCTATCTATGCTTTGGGGAAGTTTCAATCACACATTAGCGAGCAAATTTTTGAAAATGTAAACAATTTCTTAGAGTCTTATGGAAAATTAAGATCTTGACACTTTCTCTTGAATTATACTACTATTAGTTGAATAGATAAATTAAAAAAAAAACAACTAAAAACTAGCTTTTTGAAACATGCAGGTTTCTTTATTGCAATAAAATATATCATTGACCGAGGAATTAACTGAGAAATTTACTTTAAAAAATCACATGAATGCTATGTTTGGATGAAAACATAAACAGTATTAATACAACCCATTGCCAAATCATTATCAACTGATTTGAATAAATCAAACTAACTTTTGTATTTAATTATTATATTATATTATATTATTATTAATATAGTGCATCCCCTGTGATCAATTAGTCAATATAACTCATATACTATTCGAATGTCCTTTATATAGAAATCAGCGAATTAAACATGACATTTTTTCAAGGGATATCTTAGAAGGGGAAGATTATATAAGAAACATAAAAAAATATCTCTCAGAGATAGACCTATTAAAATACATTTAAAGGGTACTTATCCAGGCTTTCAGACATATATTTCTATTAATAATCAGTAGAGATTGTGGTGTTGGTGCAAGGTGAAACATCTTTAATAAAGATAAGAGTAAATATATATTTTATTTAATATGGATTTACTATGAGTTAAGGATACTGGGATAATGTGAAATAAGTGACCCAGTATCTTTAACTCATAGTAAATCCATATTAAATAAAATATCTATTTACTCTTATCTTTATATATTTCTATTACTGGTTTTTTATATTTGTTGTATTTATTTATTTACCTATTTATCTATTAGCTATCTAATAATCTAATAATTTTGAGCTGTATAGCTAAAACAAGGTCTCGTAACCGATAAGCCAATAATAATTAAAAATAAAAGTAATAATGTATTGTGACGGCTAATTATAATGACCATCTTATTGATTTCTTCAGGGAGATTGCCCAGCCCAACGCTTTTTCCAGCGTTGATCTATTTATTTAATATTTTACCCAGTAACATATATTTCCAGTCAAATAAATATTTATTTATTTTTCTTGACGATGGCGGTTTTCTGCCTATTTATTTATTTATTTATTTTTTATTCATTGACTAAGGCAACTTCCTGTCTACTTATTTATTTGAATATTTTTTAAATTATTTATTTTTAAACCCAGTGACATATTCTATTTATTTTTTTTGTTTTATTTAATTGATTATTTATTTATTTATTCTTCCCAGTGAATTTATTTATTTATTTTTATTGTTTGGACGACGTGAGGTATTCCCTTTACTTTATCCAATGCGAAGCATGGAGAAAGTATTGTAATCGGTCTGGCGGCAAGCGCGACTTCAAAGGGTCCTCAGGAAAAAACTACGGAACACATGGTCTAAATTAAAGTCACAAATTGTAGTATTCAATTAGGTTGAATTTTAGCACGTGACAGTTTTGCAAAAAATTACATGGGTTCTCGTCGAGAGGCCAAAAAGTGCGATTTTTTCATTTAGTGCGTGCGGATGGATGTATGTATGTATGTTATCGTTTTTTTGGCCCACGATTTTTTCCACACCGTAACACCGATTGAAATGAAATTGAAAACCTACCATTAGTTTAACAAAATGAAGCGCTGATTAGTTTTTGGTACATATCGGCCCACAAACATTAGTACTTTATTTGAGTACTTTTTTAGTTTTTTCTAAGTAGTTTGAAAATGACAACCAATTTTGATGAAATTTATTATCCTAATTAAGTACCTTGGGGACCACAAAAAGGTTAAATAAAGTTTTTAGTAAAATTATATTTTAAAGTACTTTACTCAAGAGTAAAATAGTACTTTTTTTAATTTTAAATTCTTTAAAATTTATTCATTTGATCGTTTTAATATAGCTCATTTAACCTTGCTTAAGTAAGAGTGGATAGGCTTCTCTCTGTGAAATGCTAAAAATTTGTGAGGAAATTTTATAAGTAACCATAGCAACTGCGTTGTTTTCTTATCCGTTATCTTTCCTGAAGACATGGAGGAATCGAGTTAAAATCAAAAATAACGATTGATTCTCATCTAGTACTTGAGGAATAACCATTCTATATTGGATTTTTGACGTTTCGGTATTTATTGGTAACCATTGCTAGAAGACATAGAGGAATCAGGTTAAAATCAAAAATAGCGATTGATTCTCATCTAGTACTTGAGGAATAACCATTCTATATTGGATTTTCGACGTTTCGGTTTTTATTGGTAACCATTGCTGAAGACATAGATGAATCAAGTTAAAATCAAAAATAACGATTGATTCTCATCTAGTACTTGAGGAATAACCATTTTATATTGGATTTTCGACGTTTCGATTTTTATTGGTAACCATTGCTAGAAGACATAGAGGAATCGAGTTAAAATCAAAAATAGCGATTGATTCTCATCTAGTACTTGAGGAAAACCATTCTAAATTGGATTTTTGACGTTTCAGTTTTTATTGGTAGCCATTGCTGAAGACATGGAGGAATCGGCTTAAAATCAAAAATAACGATCGATTATTTATTATCTAATACTAGAGGAATAACCTTATTGCATTCCATTTTTGATGTTTTGACTATTAATGGCAACCTCTACTGAAAACGTGGAAGAATCGACTCAAGCTTGAGTTGTTTACCAAAAATTAATTTAGTCCTTTTGATTTTAAGTCGATTCTTCCACGTTTTCAGTAGAGGTTGCCATTAATAGTCAAAACCTCAAAAAATGGAATGCAATAAGGTTATTCCTCTAGTATTAGATAATAATCGATCGTTATTTTTGATTTTAAGCCGATTCCTCCATGTCTTCAGCATTGGTTACCAATAATAACCGAAATGTGAAAAATCGAATGTAGAATGGTTATTCCTCGACTTTTAAATAAGAATCGATCATTATTTTTGAATTAAATTCAACATGAACTCCAAATAGCAAGCGATATCTGATTAATAATAAAGGAATAAACATATTAATATTTCAAATGAATTTGGATAAAGTTTAGCAACGATCCGTTGCAGTTTATTTATTTGTATTATTATTATTATTTTATTCTTGGTCGCAACATACTAAGGTTTCACACCGTTCTGCTGTGGCCACACCTGAGCCACTCAACGGATCCTGAGTGGAAGGATCGGAGGGCTATAAGGGGAGATGTGGAGGCCCTACTAAAATAAAAAAAAAATTTATAATTGTTTTTATTTCAAACATTTACACAGCTTTTCTTTCTATTTATTTTTTAATTCTATTATTTTTCATTTGTATTTTAACTTATTTTATTAAAAATTAGATACACTTATTTTGACTCAACTGGAGAAAAAGGACCTTCTTAAGCAGATCGTGACTTTAATTAAGCTCTGTATATTATGTATACTATTAGAATAAATTAAAATTACTTGAGAAAAGTAAAACTTTCTTTTCTTGCCAAAAAAAAAAAAAAAATAGAAAATGAGAGGTAGGGGGCCCTTTTGTATCAATTCAGGATTTTTGGAGTGGTTCATAAATTTAATTTTTAGAAGAGATATAAAAATAAATATTATATTCGAGCTCTGTATATAATATGCTAATCAGAATAAATTAAGATTTCTTGAAAAGTAAAATTTTATTTTCTTGAAAGGGGTCCTTATGCCAAAACTGAGAAAAACATGGCCAGAGGTCTACGAGACAAAAAGTTTGGGAATCTCTGTTCTAAAGTAAACATAGGTGAATATCTAAATTATATGTGCTTTTTAAATAATACGAACTTTTGTTTCTAAATTATTTAGAATATAATAATATGTATATTTATTCAAAATTTCATTTTGATTTTTTCAGCCTATGTGCTGCCCCTAAATATGTGTGATCTATTAAATAAAGTTGAAATCTGTTTAAAATAATATAATAAATTTTGCTTATTACTTGAAATCGTCAAAAACATTTCTTAATTCATGAATTCGGCAAAATGTTGCCTATTTCCAGAGGTTTATGTTTTAAGAACCCTCTAAATATTTTTTGAGAGGTTGGTCAAGAATTTTTTAAATTTTCAAAATAATTTTTTTCATATATTGCATATTGATGAGGCAGTACAAAAAAAGAAGATAATTTAGACTATCTTTTTATTGATAAACCGACGTTTCGGAGGCTTATTCCCTCCTTCTTCAGGGTTTTGAAAAGTCGGTGGAGGAAATCAATAGGTGATATTCTTCTCATCTGTCTCCTCTCTCAGTGGCAGGAACAATATTAGACAGTATTTCATTCTCAGTAGAATTTTAGTGATTTCCTTCACTGACTTTTCAAAACCCTGAAGAAGGAAGGAATAAGCCTCAAAATCGTCGGTTTATGAATAAAAAGATTATTATGATTTTTTTTGGACTACCTCATCAATATCCAATCAATTCACTTATCAGTCCGTCTCCGAAAATTACTTCAATACTTTTTTCTTTACGAAAATTTTTTATTTTCTATCCGGAAATTCTGTCTAGGTATGTGTATTAAAAATAACCGCTTGAAAATTTTAACTCAAAATTTGAATTTTTAAAAGTTGTGAAGAGTTTC
This sequence comes from Forficula auricularia, assembly GCA_024734495.1. NCBI lineage: Eukaryota > Metazoa > Arthropoda > Insecta > Dermaptera > Forficulidae > Forficula > Forficula auricularia. The sequence goes on along the minus strand of JALMQS010000625.1, from coordinate 764,280 downwards.
GAAGATTATTTTAGGGATTCATGTTTGACGTTTTCGAGCGACCTTTAAATATTAATATTTGATTTTCTATCTTTTAGTATCAATTTACAATATTAATGAACAAAAATAAAGGACGAGAGAAAAAAATCTCTAGATATTACCATATACTGTAATATACGAGCCCCGTCCCATCTCAATTGGCCCACCAATATTTTTTCTTTTTAAATAAAATTATGCTAATTCACGGTAAATTTAATTTAAATATTTATTTTTATTATCATTTGGAACAACATTTTAAACAATTTAAAACATTTTTATTCTAACATTTAACTTAAAATTATTTTTTAATTGTTAATAACATATTTTTATATAAAAAATAGTTCTTTGCTTTTCACGAATTTTTTTTTTTTTTTTTTTTTTTAAGAATCTTTGAATAAGTGAAATAATCAAATATGCTTTGTCTTTTTCCAACAAAAGAAAGTTTGTTTTGTTTATTATTAGTAAAAATGACTAGTGGAAAGGTTGTTGATGAAAAAATTAGCTCAATTATTATCAATTTATTCAAAAAGGGAAAATCAAACATGGAAATTGGCGATCTAGTTAATTTATCAAAGTTTACTGTCAGAAATATTATTCGAGTTTATAAAACAACAAGTACAATAGCTACAAAACCTCGGTTATTCGTCGAAATCCAAAATATCAGATGCTGATAGACGGGCATTGAAGAAGATTATTAGAAAAAACAGGCGTTCGAACTATGGTGAATTATCTGTTCTTTGGAGCGATGCTGTGGGGCGAAGTGTTTCAAGATTCACGTGCCATAGAGAAGCCCTTAAGTTAGGTTTTAAAACTTACAAGGTAATTTTATTGCAACTTATTCAATTTTTTTTTTTTGTAATTTTACTAATTTTTTTTAGGCGAAAGAAAAGCCACTCTTGACATTAAAACAAAAGAAAAACCGGCTTAAATGGGCTAAAAGTCACATTAATTGGACGAGTGATGAATGGAATGGTGTCCATTGGAGTGATGAGTCTCGTTTTGAAGTTTGTGTTGGGGACAATCGAAGCAGAGTTATTCGTCAGAAAAATGAAGCTCTCAATTCAGATTGTACGTTGCCCAAAAGAATTCAAGCCATAATTAAAAATAAATGCGACGTCAAACAGTGGTAAAGGGTTTGGATTTTGTATGATTTCCTTGTTTTTAACAATTACAAAATAATTTTAAGTTAAATGTTACAATAAAATGTTTTAAATTGTTTAAAATGTTGTTCCAAATGATAATAAAAATAAATATTTAAATTAAATTTGCCGTAAATTAGCATAATTTTATTTAAAAAGAAAAAATATTGGTGGGCCAATTGAGATGGGACGGGGCTCGTACCTAGAGTAGAGCGTTGATAATCCGGATTAATTGTGACCGGACCCTGTGCGGATTTTCGAAAAGAACCAAAAAAAGGTCGTTTAAGTTCATAACAAAAAGAAAACTGCTAACACCGTTAATAATTCACTTTAGAGGTTAAATAATTGGAGCAGATAAATAAAACCATTAATTAACATAAACTTATCATGTATTTTAATGAAAGAATATACATACCTACATATCAACGCTTTTGTTTGATAAATATGTATGTATGTATTTACTTGATCTTTTTTCACCGGAATTGAATCCGGATTTTCGAGGGTCAGGATTTTGACGTTCGGATTTTCGCCGTTCTACACTGTATTTATTATCATAATGCAATCTATGTCTATTGATTTTTTTTTGAATAATCAAATGGCAAGTGTGGATAAGAACCCCTATTCACGTTGAAGCATGATTATAAATAATCATAGTAAATTCTAATAAAAAGTTTTAAAAAGACCATTTCTTAATATGCTGGTGGTTCCTTCTTAAGTTTGGCACCCTTGGGAAGCTTGAATCCACCTACCCACCCACCAGTATATGATTAATGGACGTTTCTCGTCCAATTTGATAATTGCCGGCGCGATTAAGTCGCCGTATCGGGGCGTTTACTCAAAAACGATTTGATTTGACTTGAGAGCTAATGGGGCGGCAATATCTACGCCTTTTTTATATGTGCAAGCAAGGGTAGCAGTAAACGAGCCGCCACCAACCCCCATCCACCCCCCGCGTTTCCAAATTCAATTCCAGCCCCCCACCCCCTGCTATAAACCAACCCCTTTACTTGCTCTCTCCTGAACGGACACAAAAGCCAATTCGATACGTGACATAAATTCGCATCAAATAAAATATGTCGTCGTTTTTCGGAATTATTTCCATTTCCATTTGGAAAGAGGGGTTGGGGGGGGGGGGGGGGAGGCTCTGAGGGGCTATTTTGAGAGAAAATCATCTCCAAGTTGGTTGGTTGGCTGAGCGAATGGAATGGAATGGAATGAATTTTGAACAAAGCACTTCATGTTCATTCCGCTCTAATTGAGATTAATAGCGAGCGAAATGCAACAGACAGACATACGGGACAGACAGACAGACGCACACACCAACTGAATTAACACCAAAGAGAGAGAGAGAGAGAGAGAATAGTGAGAAGTGCGAGCGAGCGATTAACAACCAATGCAAGAAATCGAGGGAAAAGCAAAAGCAACATCACACAATGCACTACAATATATATTATATATGGTATATATCAATTTGAATTAGGTATTATTAGTATTAGTATAGCAATGCAGACATTAATTTTCACTAAAAATAAATCGAACATTATTGGCGAAAATCAGCAACTGAGACAAGAGCTATTAACTGAAGAGTAAAATTAATATTCTTATGGGAAAAAGATTCTTGTTTCTCTGATAGCTTTCTGCCAATAAATGTCAGAGGAAGCAAATATGCGTGATTTTATATGTAAATATTTATTTTATCTCTCTCTCTCTAAGAGATGTCACGACTATCGTGATTTTAGCCAATAGCGTTAAAGTAATAACTATAATGGATCGCTACTAAATTTTATCCATAGTCATTTGAAATATTAATATGTTTTAAGTGGATATCGATGAGGCAGTCCATAAAAGAAGAAGATAATTTACACTATCTTTTTATTCATAAAACCGACGTTTCGGAGGCTATTCCCTCCTTCTTCAGGGTTTTGAAAAGTTAGTGAAGGAAATCCAATGAGGCATTCCTCTGCTCCTCTTTCAGTGGCAGTAACAATAATATTGTACTTGTATTTGATTCTCAGAAGAAGGAGGGAATAGCCTCCGAAACGTCGGTTTTATGAATAAAAAGATAGTGTAAATTATCTTCTTCTTTTTTTGGACTGCCTCATGGATATCCACTTAATTCACTTTTCAGTCCGTCTCCAAAAATTACTCCAATCTTATTAATATGTTTATTCCTTTATTATTAATGAGAGAAACCGACCAAATAACCAAATTTTAAAGAATTTAAACAAGTCCAATCTTACTGTAGAGTAACTTTAAAATGCAATTTTCTTAAAAACTTTATACACTCAAAAGACGGACACTTGATAATTTTTAGATGAAATTAATACGCGTAATAGTCCAGGCAAATTACGATTTTAACAGGAAATAATTCCCGGTAAAGATTTTATTGCTGGAATACCTTTATTGGTACTCCAATATTACTACCCTAAGTTTTCCCCCCAAATCTGTGTTGTGGAAATTTTTCTACGCGCCTCAAAATAAGAAAATTTCGGAGTTTTTTCAGTTTTTCTTGAATAACTCTAAAACGGCTTATCAAATCAAAAAGATATCTATTAGATAAATTAAAGCTCTTTAAATTACGCGTAAAATGATAACAATTTCATCTATTTAGATTCAGTAGAACCGGTACTAGCGCCTGTCAAAAAACAGCCCCCGGGATCACTTTTGAATATCTCTAAAACTCGTACTTTTTTCGATTTTTTCCCATTTTGACCATGAAGGAGCACGTTTTCGACAAAGACGACTCTATACATTTTTAAACTAGATTAAATTTGTTACAATTTAAATAAAGTTTCATCCTAATTGGATAATGGTAACATGAGGTTGAAGTTTTGAAAAAAATGCAATTTTTTGCAAAAAATCGCAGTTTTTCCTTCATAAAATGAAAACCACTCATCCTAGAAACTTGATTCCTATCTCAGTGTCTAGGAAATTTTGTTGACTTGAATGTTGACATGGACGACAGTTTCGAAGACAAAGAATAAATGATCGATTTTCATTAAATTCATTTTTTTTCTATAAAAAGTAAAAAATGGCTCTAATGATTCAAAAGAAAAAAAGAGGATGAATTTCTTGAATATTATTATTTAGAAGTAAGTTTTTAGTTAGGGTATGTGTGCCGCGGAATGATGTCAGCCACCCCCGGACATTTCTTCTTCATTCTCGCTTGTATTGTGTTAGACATCGAGCAAGAGGGTTGGGGGTTAGTGTTGGTGTAGTTTTATTCACCCCCCCTTTTTTTCTTGTCCGTGATTTATGTGTGTTTGTCGGAGGGAGGTTCTTGGTTGGGTTGCACTCTCGTTAAGGGAAGGCTGGCCCGATTCACACCCCCGCGTTGGCTTTGCGGTAATCAAATTAACATCCCCTAGAGCACTGAGTACTGAGCACTGAGCACTGAGCAGCTCAACTCACATGATCATCATCACGAGGATTAGAGGGAGGGTGGGAAGGGGAGGACAGAAGGGTGCAAAGCAGCACATTTACGCCCTCGGGCTTTTGCTTTTTAATTATTATTATTATTTTGATATTATCCTGATTTACTCCTGACTCCCAAACAATCCCAAAAACTCGCAATAAATAATATTTTACCTACTCTATTCTTCTACATAAAATCCTACAGATTAGAAAAGACATGAATCGAATATTTGATTTTTTAATATATAATTTGTAGAAATAATGAACAAAATAACGTACTAGAATATTTTTTACCGACTTGAAAAAAGGAGAAGGTTCTCAATTCGACTGAATTTTTTTGTGTGTCTATGATATTCGATATCTTCGTCAATTGTGAACCGATCTTGATGATTTTTTTTTACAATGGATTCAGTATAGTTTCCGATTGGTACCATATTAATTTGGCCAAGTTCTGATGATATGATCAAATACAAAATAGTGGAAATCTCCAATTAATTTGAGCAAATAATCGAAATTATAATAAAAAATATTTTATAAAAAAAAAAAAATTAAAACCAGCAAACGTTTCGAGAGAATTTCTATATTTATAAATTGAATTTATATTTTCATCATTTTGTGATTCATTCGCACAGAATCTTTCTCTTACGAGAAGCATGCAAAGTATTATCATAAGTCACTATTCTTAACAACACTAAAAAGAGAAAAATAAAAATAATTTTTAGAAAAAAAACCGACTTCAAAAAATTAAATGCAACTCAAAAATAAAATAAAATGCACTAAAAGGTATAAAATAATTATCTTATTTAGTTACAACTAAACGATGAAATTATTACATGAAATCACTTTTTGAAGTCGGTGCCAAACAAACTATATAAGCGAGCTTACCCGACGTTGTCTTCATTAACACGCCAAACTTAGTAACAAAGTAAGATCCATCGAGTGCGATTCATAAAATGTATATGTTTGGCACCGACTTCAAAAGGGATTTCATGTAAAAATTTCGTCGTTTAGTTGTAACTAAATAAGATAATTATTTTATACCTTTTAGTCCATTTTATTTTATTTTTAAGTTGTTATTATTTTATTTGTTGAACTTAATTTTTTTGAAGTCGGTTTTTTTCTAAAAATTATTTTTATTATCTTGAAGTTTGGGAAAATAGTTTTATGGGTATAAGTAATGTTAAAGTAGTAAAAACCTAATATCAAATTAGTATTATTTATTTGTATAAAAATATATTCCTATATATTTTTTATTTTTTCAAGTTGTCCAAGATGATGTTCTATGATAAAAATTACATTTTCCTATCGATAGGAATAAAAAAAAAAAAAAAAAAATTACTGACACTAAATATTAGGAACTGAAAATTAAATACAGAGTAACTGGAATATGTCGTACATTCATGTATTCCGATACCAGCGTGAATCTAGTGATGTAAACTGAGTTCGTTATAGGTTGCATTTGACTAGGCCTAGAGGCTGGTTTTCTTTAAAGTGCCTGTAAATGGGCAACCGAAACCACAGCACTTGGCAGGGGCTCGCTCGCTCGCCACCTGCACTCTTATTTTTAACCGACTTCAAAAAAGGAGGAGGTTCTCTATTCGACTGAATTTTTTTTTTTTTTGTGTCTATGTTACCTCATATCTCCGCCAATTGTGTGAACCGATTTTGAAAAAAAAAATTTGCATTGGGTTCAGTCTAGCTTCCGATTGTTCCGTTTTTTTCATTTCTGGCATTAGACCTTTTTTGTTAGGTTTGTTCAAGCCTAACTTCTTTGTTTATGAACCGATTTCGATGATTCTTTTTTTATTGGAAAGGGGTATCTTAGGGATGGTGCCATATTTATTATTTGGTCAAGTTCTGATGATATGATCAACGACGAAATAACGTAAATCTCAATTCTTATGAGCAAATAATCGAAATTATGATAAATAAAATCTTTTATAAAGGTATTATATTAAGTCACTATTAATAACATCACTAAAAAGAGAAAAATAAAAATAATTTTTATAAAAAAAAAAATAAAACCGACTTCAAAAAACTTAAATGCAACAAATAAAATAATAATAACTTAAAAATAAAATAAAATCCACTAAAAGGTATAAAATAATTATCTTATTTAGTTACAACTAAACAACGAAATATTAACATGAAATTACTTTTTGAAGTCGGTGCCAAACATATACATTTTATGAATCGCACTTGACGGATCTTACTTAGTACGTTTGGCGGGTAAGCTCGCTTATAGGTATAGTTTGTTTGGCACCGACTTCAAAAAGTAATTTCATGTTAATATTTCGTCGTTTAGTTGTAACTAAATAAGATAATTATTTTATACTTTTTAGTGGATTTTATTTTATTTTTAAGTTATTATTATTTTATTTGTTGCATTTAAGTTTTTTTGAAGTCGGTTTTATTATTTTTTTTATAAAAATTATTTTTATGTAAAATTCTTTCAATTTCAATGCTAAGGGAAAACCGAGTGAGAAATACAATATTTATATTTATCAATAAAAATAATGTCAATTTTAGTTTACTAGTAAATTATGAGAAAAAATATAGGCTTGTAAAACGAATAATTTAAATGAATAATGTATAATAGGTATGTAAGGTACTAAAGACTAAAAAGTTAACAATCAATTGAAAATTCATTAAAATTAAGGGAAATCAAAATATTAAAATAAAATATATATTTGAAGGAGATAAAGGAGTGTGTCTTCTGCTGGATTTTTAAATTTTAAATTTCAGCAAAAGACACACTATTTTATTGTCTCCAATTTATAAAAATTCTGCTTCTCTCGGCAAAAAGTAACTTTCAATTTAATAAAATATATAGTTTGTTATATCCATAATATAGAATTTTCGGAAATTTAAGAAAATTGTACCAGGTAGATCAAAAAGTCTGGAATAATCCTATGATATGGGGCTAGTAAGTACCAATGTGAATCATTCATAACTAACTTCATTCTTCATTAGACGTCTGTCAAAATTTCAGCCATTCATGTTTTCGCATTTACAAGTTACAGCAGTGAGAAGCAACCAACCTCCGTGTTTTTTTAAAAATGAAAAAATCTGAGTTTCGTGTTCTGATTAAACACTATTATTTACGCAAGAAAACGATAACCGAGACCAAAGCCAAGCTAGATAAGTATTATCCGGACTCTGCACCGTCGATGAAGATGATTCAAAAGTGGTTTTCTGACTTTCATTGCGGCCGAACAAGCACAAGTGATGCTGAACGATCTGGACGCCGAAAAGAGGTCTGACACCAGAAAACGCCCAAAAAATCCATGATATTATGTTGAACGACCCCAAAGTGAAATTGAGGGAGCTAGCTGAGACCACAAAGATGTCGTATGACAGTGTGTTCAATATCATACATGATATTTTGGGTATGAAAAAGCTCTGCGCGCGATGGGTGCCGCATTTGCTCACAGTGGGCCAAAAACGAATTCGTGTTACGACTTCCCAGCAGAATTTGGCAATGTTTACGCGAAATTCAAAGGAGTTTTTGCGTCGATTCATAACCATGGATGAAACATGGATCCATTTCTACACACCAGAGTCAAAACAATGGGTTTCTCCGGGTGAAAGTGCTCCGAAGCGTCCAAAAACTCAGCAATGGACAGGAAAGGTTATGGCCTCCGTATTTTAGGATGCGGGTGGAATAATATTCATCGACTATCTTGAAAAAGGTAAAACCATAACTGGCGAATATTATTCATCATTATTGGATCGTTTGAAAATTGAAATCACAGAAAAACGGCCGCATTTGAAGAAGAAAAAAATCCTCTATCCCAGGACAATGCGGTTGCTCATTCATCGTTAGTTGGGCAAGCAAAATTGCACGAAATCGGATTTGAACTGGTTCCTCAGCAAGACCTGGCCCCCAGGGACTTTTACCTGTTTCGAAACCTGAAGAGATGGCTCACAGGTAAGCGATTCCACTCAAATAGCTGAAACTGAGGCCTATTTTGAAGAGCTTCAGAAGGATTATTTTCCGGACGGGATAAATGTTAGAAAAACGTTGGACTCGCTGTATTAACTTAAAAGGAATGTATGTTGAAAAATAAAACCGAATTTGGCCAAAAAAATGTTTTCTTATTTCACTTATTCCAGACTTTTTGATCTGCCTAGTATGTCTAGAGTTGAAAAGAAAGTGTACTAATACTTATCCCTTAAAATTTAATAGAATAAATAATAATTTGCTTGCCTATTGATAGCAGAAGTTGCCTTGGCATTAAATGAAGCCAACAAGAGAGAGAGAGAGAGAGAGAGAAGAATTGTCATTGATTATTAACAATTCAGGAAAAGATTACACACACCACAACAAATTTATCAAAAGGTTGCTAAATAGAAATAAATTTGCATGGATTATTTACCATCCAGGAAAAGATTAGACCACAACAAATTCATCAAAAGGTTGCTAAATAGAAATACAGTCGGCTCTCGATAATTCGAACTCTTCACCTGTTAACTTCAGTAAATTGAAAAAATGCTGTGTATATGTTTGATACGATCGATAACTCAAAATCTTTTTCGTAACAAGAGGGGGAGAGAACGTTCTAGAATTCGAACTAGGCCACTTGTCAATCTCAAAACGTTTATTAAACACACAAACGTATCGAGAAAAATTACCACTTTATCAGTGGAAATTTGGAAAAATATAATAGTTGCTTTAGGAAAGAATTATAAAGCAACTAGAAACAAATAAATATTTTAAAAAAAGACAATAACAGACACAGATTATCTTGAAGATGAAATTACCTTGAATAAAAATAACACTCACTTCATTTTGGAAAATATCTTGCAATCTCTTTTTCTCTCTCTGCTATTTATTTCATTATCATTATGATTTTCTCGAGTCGGGTTACCCGAGCTGGCTAACGCGCTGGACCCGCTTCGGCATCGATGATGACGATGTTGGAGCGGAAGGTCGGGGTTCAATACTGGCTAGCATATAAAATTTCTTCCGGCTAAAACTCGGCTCCCTCACTAACCCTACTAACACTTTACTGATGTGCTGTCTAAAAATGGGCTTTATTCCCGGTGACAATAAATAAATAAATAAAAAAATGATTTTCTCTCTTTAATAACTATTAAATCACGAGATTTTCGTGAGTGCCTTCGGCACGCCCTCGAAGCTCGACCCTCCAGGCTGGTGCCCTGGAGGGCGGCTTCTCGGTCCAAAAATTTTATTCCTCTTAAAAACCACACTCCAAATGTATACCTGTAAACTCCCGAAAATACATAGTCTCTTAAAAGTTTCGCCTCATTTTCTTCCTGACACAGCTTCAGAAATGAGGCTCTAGATATGAATCTGGAAGTATTTTTTTTCTAAAATCTACAGCATTGTGATATTTTTTGTGTGGAAATAGATTTATTTAAATAAGTGGGATCGTGTGAGGAGGAGAATTATATTATATCATTTTTTTAAAATTTGGGATCGATAATCGATATAAGGCTCCAAATATTTAAAAGAGATCAGGTGTTGTTTGTATGACAGGCTGCTCCTCCAGTATTGCAATGAGAAACTCATATGGGCATGCGTGTCTTAAGTCGTTTAATTTTGTAAAAATCAAAAAATAAGAATTACAAAATTTAGATTTTTAAAAAATTATAAAAAAGTGGCAAATTATTAATTTCCTCTTCTGTGCGCAAAGAAAAGCGAATTGAATATTTAATTTTTTGAGTCGTGAAGGGGGGGGGAATAATTATCAATATATTTAATGTTTCTTAATTTAAAATCAATTGGAGTCTTTCAATTCAAAATTCGAGTTCAAATTACAATTATATTTCAAATTTGCCGCAAATATGCCACAAATATACCGACGGCATCAGCGCTCTCTGTCGGCAGGATTACGTTAGTGTTGCTGCAAATTAATCTGGGCTATTATATATATAATATGAAGATATTTAAGGGTAGCTTTTATTTAATATAAATATTTACGAAAATATTTTGTTTTTTCTAAAATTTTTTGATAAATATTAGAAAATCAGAATTTGATCTTTTATTATTTCTAATTTTAGTAAAACTTGAAATAACTAGTGCGTGAATTTAATTTGCTTGTATTATAATTTTCATTCTTTTTGCTGATCCATTTCAGATTATTTCTCAAAGTTTTCTCTTCTACTTGCACTTTTTCTAATTTCCTTTATTTATCTAAAATTCGCCCTTAGCGAAATATTTACTAAAGAATATTAAATTATTATTTTACATTTCTTCATGTGTGTGTGTGTGTGTGAAGACAAGATCTCCATACAGAAGTTAGTTGCTTGCTTGCTTTCCTATGTCTAATATTTACAGAAGGAAATTATTTATTGACACTGGAGGAACGAGTCTTCTTATCCAATTGAATAAAAAACAACTTATTACACACACACACACAGCCCCCCCCCCCCCGGTTTCTTTTTTTTCTTTCAACCCCCCCCCCCCCCCCGCCCTTTTCCCTATTGTATATAAAAATTACATTTCATATTCTATTAAAGAATAAAGGACAAAAAAGAATTAAAATGAAATCTGCGTGTATCTGCTGGCTGGCTGTCATCTCTAATTTGGTCCATGAGTAAAAATAATTCCCCCCCTGGTGGGGGTGTGGGGTGGGGGTTTGACACTACTATTCCACCCTCGCGTTGAGTGTGTCCGTCCGTCAGCCTTGATTAAGATGATTAAGGCATTACGCTGTTTGCATACTAATCTTGGCGACGACGGCTATTGGACGCCAAGTGGACACAATTCGCACCCCCTCACCCCCTGGTCTGATGGCCTCCATTCAAATCTGATTATAATCAAATTAATCGCGTGATATATTTAATAATAATAATGTTAGCCTGTTGGCTCTCAGGGCAGGCAGGGCTGCTGCTGGGCTACTAATCCCGCCCGTCTGGCCAGCAAGTGCACTCACTACTCAATACTCACGAGTGGAGGCCCATCGCCCCCCAACCCCCAATCCGCTTAAAGAGCACCCTCCCCCAGCCCCTGTGTTTGTCCAAAGGGGGTGCAATGGCCCAAGGGCCACCTGCACACACACACACGACCCTCCTATCCTTCCTATACACACTTACACACACACACACAGGGATTGCTCTATCAATGGATAATTCATTCGATTGCTCATTTCACTCCATTTAGGAAAACATCTTGCAATCTTGCAATCTCTCTCTCTGCTATTTATTTCATTATCATTATGATTTTCTCTCTTTATTATCTTTAATATCTATTAAATCATTTGGAGATACGAAAGGGGAGCCTTTTATTTAATATAAATAGTTTATTTATTTATATGTATAGTTATAGATTATAGCCTATTCAAAGAATTACTCACACTAATAAAGTTAGGGTTTTTCCAAAATTACATCGTGCTAAAGGTAGTTGTTCCGCCAAATGGGTTTTCTTAGGATTTTTTTTGAAATTTAGACAGATTATTATTTAAATACTTCTGCATCGATTGGTGGCAAAACTAAATTTATGAACAATATAGTTAGTAGAGATATTAAATTCCAAAGATAGAGTTTTTCATACTCTTATACATGCACTATACGGGATATCGAAAAATTTACATACATATTTAATTATAATTAAGAAACCCTTCTTACCATTTTTATAAAAAACTAAACCAACATTACCATAAACAATAACCAATACATATTTTAAGACAATTTTGATTCCTAGTTACAGCACAGTTTCTGAGATAATAATGAACAAATAATGAAAAATATATAATGAAAAATTTACACTAAAAACAATTTGGCAACAGCGCATTTATTTAACCAGCGAAAGATGTATAAAGCACGCATGCGCTAGATTTTTTCAAAATTATAATTTTCATAAGGTGTAACATTAGTTAAAAAATAACAAAACGATTTTTATAGAAATTTTTTTAACTATTAAAATCTATTTTATCTGTCATTTTAATATAAAAATATTCAATCTCTTACAATGGTGCCAGATTTGTCAAACGAGCACCGGATTGGCTAGATACGGTACATAAACAGCAAAAAGTTTTGGGCTTATGAATTATGAATCTTTATTGTCTGTTCTATATACTCTAGCATTAACTTTTTGCTAGTATTGTCGCGAAATAACTACCTTAAGAAGAGATATTATTAATATATGTATGAATAATTAGTAGATACAATTTATTTATAAAACCAAATATTTGGGGGAAATTCTTCCTTTATCAATGGAAAACGGAAAAAATAGTTGCTTTAAAAAAGGAAATAGGTATATAACATCTATAAATAAATATTTTGAAAATAGACAATGTTAAACAAAGGTTGTAAAAATAAAAAAATCATTTTTTGATTTTAATGTTTTCTCGATTAATTTTTTGTTTTTAAATTTTGTTTACTACCTTGAAAATGTTTAAAAATAAAAAAACTTTCTTAATAATAAACACTTTTATCTTAAAAAAATTAACCTTCAAATCATTCAAATTTTTGTAAAATAAGAGCGCAGTAGGTAGCGAGCGAGCCTCTGCCAAGTGCTGTGCTGTTGGTTGCTCATTTACAGGCACTTTAAAGAACCAGCCTCTAGACTCTAGAACAGTGTTCCGCAAACATCTTGTGTTCAAGGTACACCTACCAAATCAAGAAATATTAGAGCAGGCTTGTCCAAACTGCATGCGGCCCAAGATGGCTATCAATGCGGTCCGACAAAAAATCGCGAACTTAGAAAATTTATGAGATTGCTACTAAAAATTACAGTGATATTACTAAAAATACAATATTTTTAACTTGCTATTAATTTATGAGTAATGAATTTTTGAATTTAACACGTTATTTTGCAATGAGATATTCATAAAGTGATTCTTAAATAATTTTATTTATTCAAGCATCTATTTTCAAGTATGAAGCACGCAAAGAATGAAGCTAGATCTAAAATATTTGATGAGCTTTTTGAGAATTCACTGAGAATTCCTTTGAGCCAAATATCGACGGATTAATGTCCCAAAAACAATGACAAACTTCTCACTATAATTTTATGTTGCTGATTTGTCTCTTACTTTTATAATAAAAAATTTATAAAGTAACAAAGCTTCATTTCTTAAGTATATTAAGTACATATTCTACGTTTTTTTTGCTCATCAGCTATTATTAGTATTAGTGTATTTTATGGGTGACCCAAACACGCTCATATTATTCCAATGTGGCCAAGGGAAGTTAAAAGTTTGGACACCCTGTTTTAGAGGTACACAAAGAAAAAAACCAATGTTTATTTAATATTTATTAATAAAATCAATATAATATGAAAAAATAAAACCGACTTCAAAAAATCAAATGCAACAAATAAAATACACTAAAAGGTATAAAATAATTATTATCTTATTTAGTTACAAGTAAACGTACGAAATATTAATATGAAATTACTTTTTGAAGTCGGTGCCAAACATATACCTTTTATGAATCGCACTCGACGGATCTTACTTAGCCTACGTTTGGCGGGTACGCTCGCTTATAGGTATAGTTTGTTTGGCACCGACTTCAAAAAGTAATTTCATGTTAATATTTCGTCGTTTAGTTGTAACTAAATAAGATAATAATTATTTTATACCTTTTAGTGTATTTTATTTGTTGCATTTAATTTTTTGAAGTCGGTTTTATTTTTTTCTTAAAAATTATTTTTATTTTTCTCTTTTTAGTGATGTTATTAATAGTGATCATATCATCAGAACATGACCAAATTAATACGACACCATCTCTAAAATACCCCCTTTCCAATAAAAAAAGAATCATCGAAATCGGTTCATAAACAAAGAAGTTAGGCCTGAACAAACCTAACAAAAAAGATCTAATACCAATGAAAAAAAACTGGACCAATCGGAAGCTAGACTAAACCCAATGCAAAAAATATTTTCAAAATCGGTTCACAATTGGCCGAGATATCAGGTAACATAGACACAAAAAAAAAAAAATTCAGTCGAATAGAGAACCTCCTCCTTTTTTGAAGTCGGTTAAAAATTTAGTTGGTTCATGTCCATTTTAATAATAAATAATTAGATTCACAGTTTTATTTATAATATGAAAAGATGTTTAATGAGAAATGTGAGCCTGCTTAAATGGGCACATGCGATCAAAATTTGGAGCAATCATTGATAAGGCTGATCGCATTACTATCAGCTATGTGTATTATCTTCACAATACTTGACATTTTTCCGCAGCACACCAACCAGTAATGACCACGGTACACCAGTGTGCCGCGGCACACACTTTGCGAAACACTGCTCTAGGAAATGCAAGCCTTAACGAACAGTTTAAATAATTAGATTCCCGCTGGTATATGCAACATCTATGACATATTCCAGTTAGTCTGTATAAATTTTTAGTTCATCAATTGTTTTAAATTGTGATCGACATATGGTATAATGAACTATGTATATATCGGGTGTTTTTTCTAGAGGTATAGAACTTCGAATTGAAATAAAACACAAGAAAATCGTTTTAATGTCCATCAATTTGGCTTTATTGGAAGGACAATTTTATGCCATTAATGTTTAAATATGATTTCGGGCATGTGGCCGCCGCGGCCTGGCTCGAACAAATCCAATTCTACAGGTCCAATTTTTCAACCACTTTTTTCGAGCATATGGGGGCGTATGTTGGCAATAACGCCACGAATGTTGGCTACGTCAACAAGCAAAATTGCCCGCATTTGGAGTGAAGAGAATCAAGCAGTGAGACCCTTGAGACGCCATTACATCCACAAAAACTGACTGTTTGGTGTGCTCTATGGGCTGGTGGAGTCATTGGGCCATACTTCTCCGAAATAATGCTGGAGAGTCAGTTACCGTTAATGGAGACCGTATAGAGCCATGATAACCGACTATTTTGTTCCCGAATTGGATGGCATGAATGTGGATGAGTTGTGTTCCAACAAGACGGCGTTACATGCCCACAGCGCACGTCACATCGACGAGCGCATACTTTTGCGGAATGGACCTGTCAACATGGCTACCAAGATCAGGTGATTTGACACCATTGGATTATTTCTCGGGGATATGTGAAGTCGCTCGTCTACGCCAACAAACCAGAACGTTAGGGGACTTGGAAGCCAACATTCGTAGTGCATCGCCAACATACGGCCCTTAATGCTGGAAAAAGTGGTTGAAAATTGGACCTGTAGAATTGGATTTATTCGAGCCAGCCGCGGCGACTACATGCCTGAAATCATATATTGCAAGACATTAATGGCATAAAATTATCCTTCCAATAAAGCCAAATTGATGGACATTAAAACGATTTTCTTGTGTTTTATTTCAATTCGAAGTTCTATACCTCTAAAAAAAACACCCTATATTACTTTTTCGAGGGGTTAAGTTCAAATATTGCCTGAGGAAGCAGAAAAATATATTGCGAAACGTAGCAACATTTTGAAAATTTAACTTCTAATTTTATTTCAAGTCCAAGTACCTACCCAAAAACCAGCCATCAAAAAAATATTCATCATGGACGATAACAACACCAATTTAATACTTCCATCGATAAAACTGTTTCCCGAAACCTTAAAATGTCACCACCAAAAATATTCTAATACGTTATTTTGTTCATTGTTTCTACAAATTATAAACAATTAAATTTATAAAGTTTAGTGTGAATGAGGGTATTTCAGTTCTATTCCCTTGAACGTTTTCAAAAGTTTCCACTGGAGCAAGTTTTAACCTTTTGTTAGACAATTTTTGAAATTTCAAGTTTTTAGCTTCAGTAAACTGAAAAAACAATATATTTATAGTTAAAAAATTATATTTGATATGAATAGATGGTGAAGTTAATTATGGCGAAATCAATTTCTGTTTAATATGAATAAATGATATAGGTATTTTAAGTATTCTCATATTTTTGGAGCAACTCTAGATATTAGTAATTAAGATGCCGCTATTTGAACCGGCACCGACAAGTAAATTATGAAGATATTGTTATTTGAGTAAAACAGTGGAATTAGTTGAATTTAATAGTTGGGTATTTAAATGGAATAAAACGTAGCTACGACAAGAAATATATCGACTGGACATTTTTTATTTATAATCAAGTACAGTATCTGACTAGAAGATGAGTATGTTCACTTGATGTAGAATCTATATTCAATCAAATGAATGTTATAAGTATTTACATTAATGATTCATTTGGTTGAATTAATTGGTTAATATAACCTGGATTAATTATTATATTTGATTTAAGGAACAAGTAATAATAAATAAATTGAACCAATTATCTTACATGAATTTATATATACATTGTATGTGAACTTCGGTTACTAAATACTACTAAATACCTAAAAATTTGGTCATATTTGGAATGATTTCGATATATTTTGATTATTAATAAAATATCTTTGGAATAAATAAGAGCTCATTAAAAATGCTCAACTCTATCAATATATTTATTATAAAGAAATTGTTTTTTCAGTGTAGATTCGGAAAAATCGTGATCTCTTAAAATTAAACATGTTTGTTTTTACCCCTATTCTACACTATTTTCCCACACAAACGAATCAAATAAATTTGATATGACACTTGAGAGAATCTTTTTTTTTTTAAGATTACCAGAGTCTCCCTTTTGTCCAGTGGTCGAACTCTCCAGGATTTTCCCTATTTAATAAACTATTCCAAATGTATGCCGTGAAACAGTTCTTGTTTGTTGTTTGCCGCTTCCATTGAATGTACCAAATATAAATATAATTCAAGAGATATGCAAATTTTAAGCTATTTAATATCTATTTATTGGATTTGTATATTCTCAATCTAGTTGTTGTCCCTGGTATTATGTTGGTGAATGATTTAAGTTACAAAAGCAGATGGAAATTAACTGAATAACTATTATAGTACTGCTAATAATAGTAATATAGTTCGCTTTATATATTAATAATTCCGCCCTTTTCTAAATTTCGCTGCTCAATTCAATTGAATGTGAATGAATAGCCCATTAATGTTGTATAATTAACCATAAATTTATTTAAACCATATATAGATATATATGAATAGAAAATTCATTTCTATATCCTATTACTGTGTGTGTGTCAGGGGTCAAAGAGAGGGAGAGGCAGTTGCAGAAGGAGTTTCCATTGGAACCCTTTTTTTTTTTTTATTATTTGCCAATTGAAGGTTTGAATCATTTTAAAAATATATTTTTCATTCAGCCCCTGGCCATGTTTAAGCCCTTGGGTTAAAAGGGAGGGAGGTGGTTTTTATTTCGTGATGATGATGAGCAGCAGTAGTAGCAGTAGCAGTAGCAGTAGCAGTAGTAGCAGGAGGTGGAGGCCTAACGGGTTCCTTTGCTCTCTTGCCCGGGTGGTTAAAACTCTCGCCCTAAATAAATTTATTCCTCTTTTATAGTTTTTTTTCCTCCCCAACGACAACTCAATTGAGGATTATCAAATTTAATTTACCGAAATGCACGCCCCACAATAAAAGAAGGAAAAAATTGAAATGGATTGATTGAAGAAATTTCTATTCATATGATAATCTGTTAAATAATCACCTTATGGTTCCAAAAAGAAGATAGAGGGGGTGAAAAAGAGGGGCGGGTGGGGAGTAGGGGGAACAGGTGGAGGGGGCAAAAGATTGGCACGTAAAGTACAACAACTTCAAGTTAAACTTGTTTATGGTTTCCTAAGTATCTACCATATAGTGGCTGAAGTTGGGAATTATCACTTGCTTGGATATTAATAGGTAGGTATTAGGAAAACCTAATGGGGGTATTTATTTTATCACACTTGAGATCTACGGTTAAGTGTTTTCACTTGGTATTTATTATTTCATGATTTTTGTTTAAATTAGATCATTATCTGTGTGGGTAGAATCTAGTAATTGAATTTTGATCCATTTTTATAGTGAGCAGATTTTCTTGAAATTTTGCCCCAAAGAATAATATAATATTTCATCAAAAATTATGTAGATACTAATAGAAAAAATATAATACACTCATGGACAAAATTAACGGAACGTCGAAAAAAAGCCTGAAAAATATGCTTATTTTATATAAATATATATATATATATATTTTTTTAGTCATTTATTATTTTTTAAGTGATTTTGATAATTTTGAACTAATTTTGACATTAATTAACAAATTGAAAAATTTTAAGATAATTAAAAATTAAAAAATATGTCTCATGTGAAATTAAGTGATTTAATGTTTGACCGTATTTTTTTTTTTTGTTATAAAAAATTTAAATTGTTTTAATAATGTGTATTCCCTCCCCTGGCTCTGATAACTCATTTAACTCTCCTAGACATGCTCTTAATTGTGTTATCAATTAATTTTTGAGGTATTAAATACGCTTCCTCAAGAAGTGCATTTTTCAGTTCTTCTAGGTAACAGGAATTTGAGATCTCTTCTTCAATGGTCTTCCCAACATGTCCCAGACATGCTCAATAGGGTTTAAAGCCGGAGATTGTGCAGACCAATTCTTTGACGACAAACTCTCTGGGCTACGTAAGGGAGAGCGTTATCAAGCATTAGAATAAATTGTTAAAAAGTGATAATCGATTAGGCAGTGAGTGAAGCTATGCTAATTGTTGATGTTTCTGTTTATCTTTTGGGTATTGTTTAGAATTGTGTGTTTGTTTTTGAGCTTAAGGTCACTGATCCAGGAACCTAATCGAGTTTGGATTGGATTTAAATTTTAGACAAACTAAGAAACCACCTCAATCAGATCAAAAGAAAAAAGATACAGAGTATAGTTACTCTCTCTGTTTGGCCTTAACTGGATTCGATCCGAGTGTTACGGTGGTGGTTTTTAAATAAAGAATAAAAAGAAAGAAAGAAAGAAAAAAAAGAAACGAAACAGGATTGGAAAGTTTTTCCTCTGATTCAATTGAAGTAGCGTGGAGAGCAAGTAGAGCTTGGAGGGCTGGAGGGTTTTAGGGGTGAAGGGAAGGGCTGAATGGGGTGGTTCCGTCACGGACGGGGCTCAAACTGAGAGGGGGGATGAAATCTCAATTGGCGAGTGTGCAGTGGCAGAGCCAGTGGCAGTGGCAGTGGCAGTGGCAGCTGCACGACAGACACATTTCGCTAGCCAAACTACCCCTGGTCTCTGTCGCACAAGTAGTAAGTATGCCATGTGTCGCGATAGGGCCAACGGGGGGCAGCAGAGACCCCAATGAGTCTAATTGAAAGATAATAGAAGCCCAGACATGAGTCGAGATGTTGTTTTTTCCCTCTCGAGAGATACAATTGAATTAAATGGAACCTACACCCCCCCCCGCCCTTCAATCCTTCAATTTGCACCCCTCCCCTTTACTGACACCCCCCTCAAGTCCAGCTGATTGGATTTTAAACAAAAATAACAAATGGCAAATTTAGAACAGACCAACTTTATTAGAATTTGCATATTTATGCAAATAGGGATCCAATTTACAATTTAGTTTTTATTTAGTGGAGATAAAAATAAAAAAAAATCAATTAAAAGACACATATATTGTAATATTTAAAAATATTCCAAAAATATATAAATATGATGATGATATAATTATAATTAATAAATCGGTCGATTTAATTGGCCAAAGGACCCTGAATGGGCCATCAACAATCTGCACAGTCTCTTGGATCACTTACTAAACAAAAGAGTATTATTCAATTGTTGATTATGAATTATTATTTTAGTTTACGAGGCGTTAAAATCTGACCCCGGGATAGAGACAAATTAAAAAAAAAATAATAAGTAGTATCGTAAATTGGCTTATGGCTAGAAAGGCCGAAAAGCCAAAATATATATATAGTATATATTTTAGTTTATGGTAAAAAGTTAATTTGTATAATTTATTTATGAAAATTCCTAGCCTCTTAAATATCGTCCATTTAGTGCTGTACATAAACAGGTTTTGCCGGTATATTTGTAGCTTTAGTATGTATTCGTGCAAAAGCTGTAGGTTTACCGTAATTCGGACTGAGAGAGAAAGGCTCTTAAGGGACCCCAAAACGATCATTCCAACTGACAGTCAGATTGAAGTTTTTTGGCTCATTCTACAGTGATAAACGTTTTAAAATCAAGTCTTAACACTTAACTGGTCGCAGGTATTAACAAAAATACATCTATGATATATTCATCTAAATGTTCTTCCATGGCTGATTAGTAAAATAATAGAAGTAATAATTATAAACACTAATAAGGTCCTCTTCACACTTTAATGTAATCAAGTAAATAATGAATTTTAAATTATTATTGATTTTTTGATGAAATTTGATTCCATTTTCAAATAATAAAATGAAAATCTAACTAATATAATAATGATCATATTCCATAATTATCAAATTCATTAAATATTTGAATTCTTAAAATTGTACCATATATGTTCTCGGCGGATGAAAATAATGACGGTACCATTACACTTACACATTTCATTCAGACTGGCAATCTCCCCTCCTTTTTACATGATTGAACCTCGGATTGATGGATTTCTGGAAATCCGTCAATCTCGTTCATCAGTCCATCAATCCTACCCCTCAGCCTACACGCTCAATCGGAATGTCAATCCTTAGACAAACAAGACTGACAGTCAGAATGATCGTGTAGGGGCAGCTTAATGAAGGAAGGATGTGTATCTCACATGAAATCATCGAACCTTGGTTTTTCAAAAATACTAATGCTACTACAGTAGGACAAAGAAGGCCACTCTCTGACTAGTTTTAAGTTCATTGACCAAAGCGTCCTTCTGATATTCTAAAAATTAAATATTTATTTAAGTTTTTGAAATTTTCTAAATGATTTTTTCGAGAAGAATATTTCACCTTTTAATAAACTACTTCAATCATAATGGTTGGAAGATTTTCGAGTTAGTTTATACATGGTGTAAAAAACCATTTGCCTACTTTCACTTTAGGTAGTCCAAGACCCAAAAAATCATCCAGATTATCAAAGTATCAACATGATAATGATAATGTGAAAGTGGATAGACTCGGAATAATTATGATTCCAATGAGATACGAAGATAGCTGGAGCCACTGAGAGCTTTTAAAGACGATTTTTAGGGAATAAACGATTTCGAGAAAATGTGAAATTAATTGAGATCAGGATATGAAGAAGAACTGAGAGAAGATTAGCAATCAACTAACAACAATTGTACAGGTTTCAAGACAACCAATCAAATCAATCAATCAATTTCAGAGGAAATATTTTTGGAATTGATAAGCAAAAGAGGGTTAGAAAACTCTTCCTCCTTCAAATTATACCCAGTGGGAATACTTTTTTATTTTATTTCAGTCTCTATTGACTTAATTAATTAAAATCCGAACAGTATTTATTTAATTCTATTAATGGGTGTGTGTGTGTGGCAACCAGTATCCGACCTCA
>JALMQS010000625.1:583894-742325 GCA_024734495.1 Forficula auricularia | reverse complement strand
GATGCAAATAAAAATACACACATACATATATTAAATTATATATCTGTATATATATATATACATATATGTAGGGATATTCTTTGGGTGATTTTGACCAGGTGAAGAAGGATTCAAATATTTTCAATACATAGTTTATTAAATGCTTTTCAAATAATAATATAACAGAATGCTTGGTCAATTACCCGATTGGATAGAAAAAATTCGTTTTGTTGTTTTAACAAGCTATCCACACAATCAATTGCCTATTTGACTTGGATAGTTCTACAATTAGGAACCAACATTTTCAAATTTTTCAACGTATCGTACCTTCAGGACGTCAAAAATGTAAAAAGTATGTATGTATAATGTATATACATTAACGTATTCTCCTTCAAAATGGCTTAATATTTCGAAAAGTAAAAATTCTAGAAAATTCTTAACGTCTTAAAATAATCCTATAATATATTATATTGAAGGAGACAATAAAAGAGTGTGTCTTCTGCTGGAATTATACATTTTATTTATAACGAGACTATAGTTTCGAGAGCTTTGCACTCTTCATCAGTCTATTACAATTGATTCACGGGAATTAGTATACGTTCCAGTGAATAATTTTTAATTTTATTTTCGGGAAAGTAAAATACGTAAATGAGAAAAAATAAAAGTACTTAATGCTTAAAAAAAGTAATCCCGAAATAACAAAAAGTAATATAAGTTTATAAATGATGTAAAGTAAAAAGTTTTTGCTCGATTTCAAAATAAGAATAAATAAAAAACGCGTATGCGTAAATAGAATTTGTATTTTTTTGAATTTTTCAATAAAACTATAAAATTTAATGTTTTTTGTTGTCCATTGAGCAACTCATAAATGAATCAGCCTATAAACATATGCAACAAACACACACACACATAGGTCAGTCAATTTGTTTATCGCTCGTGCTTTTCAAACTCGTTTTGTTTTTAACGAATCCACATTAATTATTATCATCATGAAGTTTCTATGTTCTAGTGAAATATGAGAGAGAAATCTCCAAATAATTATATTATTATTAGAGAGAGAGAGAGAGGTATGTATGGGAGATAATAAATGTGTGTGTGTGTGTGTGTGTGTGTGGATAATAAAACCCCCTACCTGACAGGCAACATATCCAATCCATCAGGAGATCAGTCAGTCAGTGAGTGAGTGAGTGAGTGAGTGAGTGAGTGAGCACAGGATTAGCAGCCATTCGGACAGACGGACAGACATACTTGGTTGTCAAACGACCGGCAATCGAGCAAAGGACCAACCAAATAATCATCTCTCTCTCTATTTACCCTTGCCTAGCTAGTCTAGTGTGCTATATGCATTTAATCAGGAGAGTAATCCGTTCGATGAAAGCTAATAGACAGAAATCAATAGATAGAGTAGTATAGAGAGCTAGAGAGAAAATGAGGGAAAGAAAGAAATATTCAACCGCTAAGGCCCTTTTGTGGCTTGTTGCTTGCTTTAGACGAGAAATAGAATAAATGTTGCCTTAGATACACACATATGGCCAGAAGGGGTGGATAACACACACACACACACACACACACACTTATCTATATACACCCAAACTTTGGATTATAGGAAAGAAAAATGAAAAAATTGGAAGATTTAGTTTGCCGAGATTAGCAGAGTTGTTGATTCATAAAGAGTAATTAATGAGGTTGTCCTCTGCTTGGTGCAAATAAACATATCTACTTTTATTAAACGAGCAACATATATATACTATACGTATTTTATTACTGAAACAAACTTTATTAACAAGTTTCAGAAGATGACATAACGATATGAATATTCCTACCTTGGCGAAATTCATTTTAATTAAAGTATAATATATAAAGTCGATTCTCGATAATTCGAAATCCAAGGGACTACAAGAAAAATTCGAATTATCAAGAGGAAAGAATACAAATTCGAATTGTTAAGAGTTTTTATTAGCTACCTATAGTTTTGAAAATATCTATGAGCTTACATAAATTTTATATATATATATAAGTACTAAGTAAGATCCATCAAGTGCGATTCATAAAATGTATATGTTTGGCACCGACTTCAAAAAGTAATTTCATGTTAATATTTCGTCGTTTAGTTGTAACTAAATAAGATAATTATTTTATACCTTTTAGTGGATTTTATTTTATTTTTAAGTTATTATTATTTTATTTGTTGCATCTAAGTTTTTTGAAGTCGGTTTTATTTTATTTTTATAAAAATTATTTTTATTTTTATCTTTTGAGTTCTGTTATTAATAGTGACTTAATATAATATTTTGTATGCATCTCGTAAGAGAAAGCGTCAGGCGAATGAATCAGAAAATGATAATAAAATTCAATTCATAAATATAGAAATTCTCTAGAAACGTTTGAGGGTTTTAAATGAATGTTATAAGATTTTTTTATAAAAGATTTTATTTATCATAATTTCGATTATTTGCTCATAAGAATTGGAGATTTACGTTATTTCGTCATTGATCATATCATCAGAACTTGACCAAATTAATATGGCACCATCCCTAAGATAGCACCTTTCCAATAAAAAAAGAATCATCGAAATTGGTTCATAAACAAAGAAGTTAGGCCTCAACAAACCTAACAAAAAAGGTCTAATACCATCGAAAAAAACGGACCAATCGGAAGCTAGACTGAACCCAATGCAAAAAAATATATTCAAAATCGGTTCACAATTGGCGGAGATATGAGGTAACATAGGCACAAAAAAAATAATCAGTCGAATAGAGAACCTCCTCCTTTTTTGAAGTCGGTTAAAAGAATTATTTTATAACTTTTAGTGTATTTTATTTAATTTTAAGTTATTATTTTATTTGTAGCATTTAAATTTTTTGAAGTCGGTTTTATTTTTTTTTTATAAAAATTATTTTTGTTTTTCTTTTTAGTGATGTTATTAATAGTGACTTAATATATATATGCATGATGCATCTCGCAAGAGAAAGCGTTGGGCGAATGAATCAGAAAATGATAATAAAATTCAATTCGTAAATATAGAAATTCTTCTCGAAACAGGGGGTTTTAAATGAGTGTTTTAAGATTTTTTATAAAAGATTTTATTTATTATAATTTCGATTATTTGGTCATAAGAATTGGAGATTTACGTTATTTCGTCATTGATCATATCTTCAGAACTTGATCAAATTAATATGGTACCACCCCTTAAGGTACCCTCTTTCCAATAAAAAGAATCATTAAAATCGGTTGATAAACACAGAAGTTATGCCTAAACAAACATATCAAAAAAGGTCTAAAACCATTGGATAAAAATACTTGGTAGGTTTCACATTAAGACATTATTTCTTGTTTCTCCTGAAGATGGGTTAGTCACTTCGAAATATATATAACGAGATTAAAGATTCTCCAAAAATAAATTCGTTTTATTTTTTATATCTTAATGTGAAACCTACCAAGTATTTTTATCCAATAATTTTAAAAAATGTTTCACCAAGTACCAACACCAAATTCCTTAAAAACTAAGGTCTAAAACCATTGAAAAAAAACGGGACCAATCGGAAGCTAGATTGAACCCAATGCAATTTTTTTTTCAAAATCGGTTCACAATTGGCGGAGATATGAGGTAACATAGACACAAAAAAAAAGGTGGAATAGAGAACCTCCTCCTTTTTTGAAGTCGGTTAAAAAATATTAAATATGTATTAACATTGCAATAGAAAGGAGGTAAACATTAAGCGGAAAATGAGGAGTAATACATTGCTAGGAAAAATTCGAATTCTAAATAGGGGATGTGGCCTAGTACGAATTATAGAACGTTCTCTCCCCCTCTTGTTACGAAAAGGATTTCGAGTTATCAAGCGTATCAAAATACACAGGATTTTCTTAATTTACCGAAGATAACAGCTGAAGAGTTCGAATTATCGAAAAATTCGAACTATCGAGAGTCGACTGTACCTATACGTATATTATCCTTCATCAAGAATGAAATTAAGCTTTGAGCAAAATCAAGCCAAAAAGCAAAGTCAAACTCAAAAATCAACTCTGAAAATGATCTGAGAAGTTTTTAATTTATTAGAGGAGGTCCGCGCTCTATTAATTTCATTATCGATTAAGACTATAGTGGACGCGAGCGACACTTTTAAGGCTGGAAACTATTGCCCTACTCGAATATTTCTTACTATTAATCGATGGAATAGATCAAATATTGTATATTGCCATCGCAAATAGGTATGTTGGGCAAATGAAAGAAAAAGATCAAAAGGATCAAAGTCCAATCACAAGTGAATGTCATGTATGAGAGATAGAATGGTATATTTTTTAATTATATGTAAAAAGGGTTGTTTTCCCTCTCGAGAATCGAACCCCAGTTTTAATCAGAGCAACCCGGGCTAATTGGCTACCCTATGAAATGCACTCCGCTGACATAATATGTAAACCCGCTAAATATTTCACGCATTTAAAAATTTCGGATCTAATAGATAAGACCCTTTTGTGATTTTCTTAGAAAACTAAACATCTATTCCTAACTGTGCAACCTGAAATCTAAGAAAAATTAAGTTATTAGGTTGGTAGGAAAACAATTTCGTTTTTTAACCCTTCACTTTAAACACCAATATCTCGGCTTAGAAAAACTTTATTAATCAAAATAAGAACCATTCGAAGCAATACACTTTTGCCAACATGAAACAAGTTTATTTATACCTGTTTCATAAAATTCCGGTGTTCTGGAGACGATTAAGTCGTTGAACTCATTTTTGACATCGTCTTGGTTTTTGAAGCATTTCTCACTCAAGAAGTTATCGAAATTGCTAAAAATGCCCTTCAACTACTTAATCGCCTCCAGAACACCGGAATTTTATGAAACAGAATAAATAAACTTGTTTCATGTTGGCAAAAGTGTAATGTTCCGAATGGTTCTTATTTTTAACCGACTTCAAAAAAGGAGGAGGTTCTCTATTCGACTGAATTTTTTTTTTTTTTTTTTTTTTTGTGTGCCTATGTTACCTCATATCTCCGCCAATTGTCAACCGATTTTGAAAATTTTTTTTGCATTGGGTCCGAGTCTGGCTTCCGATTGGTCCCATTTTTTTTTCGATTTTTTTTCATAGGTATTAGACCTTTTTTATTAGGTTTGTTTAGGTTTGTTTAGACCTAACCTCTTTGTTTATGAACCGATTTCGATGGTTCTTTTTTTGTCCGAAAGGGGGTGTCTTAGGGATGGTGTCATATTAATTTGGTCAAGTTCTGATGGTATGAATACTATTAATAACATCACTAAAAAGAGAAAAATAAAAATAATTTTTAAGAAAAAAATAAAAACCGACTTCAAAAAATTAAATGCAACAAATAAAATACACTAAAAGGAATAAAATAATTATTATCTTATTTAGTTACATAACTAAACGACGAAATATTAACATGAAATTACTTTTTGAAGTTGGTGCCAAACATATACCTTTTATGAATCGCACTCGATGGATCTTACTTAGTACGTTTGGCGGGTACGCTCGCTTATAGGTATAGTTTGTTTGGTACCGACTTCAAAAAGTAATTTCATGTTAATATTTCGTCGTTTAGTTGTAGCTAAATAAGATAATAATTATTTTATTCCTTTTAGTGTATTTTATTTGTTGCATTTAATTTTGAAGTCGGTTATTTTTTCTTAAAAATATATTTTTTAATTAATAAAGTTTTTTCAAGGCGAGATATTAGTGTTTAAAGTTAGGGTTAAATAACGAAATTATTTTCCTAACAACCTAATAAATATAAGTAAACCATGTATAAAGGGATTATGATTACAATGAATTCAATCCAAGTTTATTAATATTTAATAGATATAGTTGCTATGACTAATTCGTTTTAAGCGAGATGCTGTGTATATTTTCAACAAAGCATCATCACACAATGACTTTTTAGCCGAGATATCAATTGTCGAAGAGTATAGTATAGGATTGGATCTGATAAGAAGGAAAATGTGGTTTTCTACCCCCTGTATAAAAGTGAGCATCGAATAGAGAACGTATTCGTCAACTTGTTGCCCTCTACTAGATACCAACGATATAGGTATAATAAATTTGGCCCTATCCCTTAACTGGGGGGGGGGGGTGCTTAATTGCATTGAATGGACGAACGAGAGAAGCCCTTTTTGCTATTGTCGCATATGAAAAATGAATTTTCCTTATCAAGATCTGACCAAGGGTGTGTGTGTAGTAGTAGTAATAATACTGAGAGAATAGTGTGTGTGTGTGTGTGTGTGTGTGCTTTGAAGTGGCGTTTGCTCTAGCTCTGGCTCTATAATTTGTCCATTTGCGTCTTTTGCCAGTCAGGCAGGCGCTAATAACAGGCCAGCCACCAAGACAACCCCAAATCAGAGCAAGAGTAGAGCACTCTATTCTATAATACAATTGGAGTACCTAGCAGAAATAAAGAACCCCCCACCAACCCTCTCTCTTCGATTCTAAATCTAACTAATAAATAGCTAGTAGTCCTCTTTTCTCTTTGCTATTCTTTGTACACGGATCCAGACAGCAGCATCAATTTATTCATTAATTCTATTATTAAATTATTATTATCTATCTCCAGGCCTGCAGTTATTAAATTCACTCAGATTTTTTCCTTTTTACTTTATCATACAAGAGTATGGAGAATTATTGTAATGCTGCGTGAAAAAAGTGGTTTTT
Organism: Forficula auricularia; assembly: GCA_024734495.1. Taxonomy (NCBI): domain Eukaryota; kingdom Metazoa; phylum Arthropoda; class Insecta; order Dermaptera; family Forficulidae; genus Forficula; species Forficula auricularia. The sequence continues at coordinate 735,681 of JALMQS010000625.1, read as the reverse complement.
TGCTTCGTTTTTTCGAAATATCTCAAAAATGGCTCCGACGATTTTAATAAAAAAATTGAGCGTTTTTATCTACAAAAAATTGTTATAGAGTTAACATCGAAAAAAATATATTTTACTAGATATTAATTATTTTACCAAAATGTCTGTTAGTGAATGTTTGTAGGGTACAAAATTTTCTAGCTCAAAAAAAGAAATTTTATATTTAGATTATTAAATTTTGGACTTCCTAGCATCCATTATCATCATCATCATAATCAATAACAATTACACGATTTCATACAGTTCTCATTAACACTAAAAAAATTAATAGTTAGCTAGACGATATTACTTCGCAAATGATCGATCAAATTTGTCTAACATGAACCAATCTTCAAAATTCTTGAGTGACCTTTGAAAATTCGAATTTAGAGCTGAAATTTTCAGGCAGTTATTTTTATTACATACTAGCTTCAAGGCCCGCCGAAAGTTGAGTTGTTTACCAAAAAAGAATTTAGTCTTTTTGATTTTAAGTCGATTCTTCAACGTTTTCAGTAGAGGTTGCCATTAATAGGCAAAACATTAAAAATGGAATGCAATAAGGTTATTCCTCTAGTATTAGATAAGAATCGATCTTTATTCTTGATTTTAAGCCGATTCCTCCATGTCTTCAGCAATGGTTACCAATAATAATCGAAGCGTCAAAAATCTAATGTAAAATTGTTATTCCTCGAATATTATATGGGAATCGATGGCTATTTTTGATTTTAAGTCGATTCCTCCATGTCTACAGCAATGGTTACTAATAATAACCGAAATGTCAAAAATCCAATGTAGAATGGTTATTCCTCGACTATTAAATGAGAATCGATCATTATTTTTGAATTAAAGTCAACATGAACTGCAAATTGCAAGTGATATCTGATCAATAATAAAGGAATAAACATTTTATTTTTTTATTGTTAAAGGATAAATAATGTATTATATCCAGTCACACCAAGCCAGCAAAACATATTAATATTTCAAATGAATTTGGATAAAGTTTAGCAACGATCCGTTGCAGTTTATTTATTTGATATACGAGTTATATATAAATTTGTATATCTTTATTTGAATCAAGCAGAGGACAACCTTATTGATTTCTCTTTATAAACTCTGCTAACTCTCGGTAAATCAAACCTTTCCAATTATTCGTCATGTTTCAGACATTTTCTAACGATAGGGGGGGGGGGGGGGGGCAAGAGAATTTTCTAAAGAGGCTCATGGGGCAAAGAAAAAAGAATTACAGATTTCCAAAATAGTCCCCCTTTTTAGATGGTAGAATGCTACTACTACTACTATTCTTAACTTATTACAAGTCCATTAGATGAAATAGAGGAGTTTGATTAATTTCTTCGATTAGTCATTTGTTCCGATTGATGGAATATTTCTGCATTAATTCGACTGTTATGTTAATTTTTTGAAGAAGGGTCGATTGCATGTTTTTGTCTTTGCTTGAAAGGGTGGGAGGGTGGTTTCTCTTGGATGGGGGGTGGCGGAAGTGGTGATGAATAAGTGGTCCATTTGTCGGCAAGTTGTGCACAACTAATGAACGTCTGTTGCTTGCAAATTAATTGCAAACGAAAATGAACGATACACCGGAAGAAGGGTCCCGTCCACCGGAAGTGGGATGCGGAATAGCGAATTATGCAAGCGAGAGAGAGAGACTTCTTCTCGAAGAGATAACTAACTAAACTCTCTCTCCTCTCCTCTCTAAGTGAAGACGCCACATATCTCAGGTAAATCAACAACAACAACAACAGGAACAACTTGCTACCACTAAGCCAACCACCATCTAATCAGGAGAATAAAATAAAATCACAAAAGGAAAGAATACTTAGTCTCCCGTTTACTATTATACAGTGGGTGGCCAAATTATTATACTCAAATGATTTTTATCAAGTAAATTTATTTTATTCAAACTGATAGAGTTTTTCTTTAGGAGACGGACTGGTATAAATATGCAATTGGATGTTGATGAAAGCAGTCCACGGTGGTTGTAAAAAAATAAGACTATAGAGGTTTTATTATTTTACATTTATTTGTTAAACCGAAGTTTCGGAGATTTATTCTCTCCTTCTTCAGGGTAACAAAAAGTCAATGATCATCAACCGTGGACTGCTTTCATCAACATCCAATTGCATTTTTATTCAAACTTTCCAAAAAATCTAGTACGTAGTAATCTAGTCTTAAAGGAGACAATATAGTACAAGATCCCGAGTTAGGTCGACCTTCACCAATTGAGTTTCTTGATGAAATTAATATTTTGATAATATAATGTATTAATAAACAAAACTTGATAGAGGTCGACATCCAATCTGCAGGGCTATTTTTGGTAAACAATTAAATTAAATAAAAATAAATGAAAAAAATAAAATTAATTAATTCGCAATAAAATTATCTACATTATAACAATAAAGGAAACTCTATAACAATAAAATATTAATTCGAAGTTACTCAGTTGATACTCTGTCTACCTTGACTTATGGAGGGAAAAAAGATGGCGACCCAACTTTGGCATTTTATATACATATTTTGCTCTCGATTGGTAATATATTTATCCGGAAACTCGATAACTACACATATACCTTCGACACCCGCCCAGCTAATAAAATCCCCTCTTTTTTCACGATGGAGGGGCCAACGAAGGCCTTTAGGGGATGCACCTTTTTGAAGTAACTCCTTCTCTAGTCATTTTCATTAAAAAAAATGTAATAATATTAACAACTTCAATTTTTTTATTAAAAATAGCTATGGAGGTAATTGGATGTCGACCCTATCAAGTTTTGTTTATTAATACATTATATTTTCAAAATATTCATTTCATCAGGAAACTCGATAAGTGAAGGTCGACCTAAATCGGGATCTTAGACTAATAAATAGAAGAGTGTGTCTTCTGCTGGGATTATACATTTTTAATTTATTTATAACGAGACTATAGTTTCGAGAACTTTGCCCTTTTCATCAGTCTATTACAATTGATTCATAGGAATTAATGTATGAATGTAAATAAATTAAAAAATTATAATTTCACCAGAAGACACACTCTTTTATTGTCTCCTTCAATTTATACAAATTCTGCTACTGTCGGCAAAAAGAAACTTTCAATTTAGTAATCTATAGTCTAATAACCATTTTGGACTAGCCTGTCAACTCACCAGCCCAAAAACGTATCAAAAATATAATTTTTCAAATGCATGAGTATAATAAATAATATCATTGGGAATGAGTATAACAATTCGTGTTTAGAAATGTTTGAAATGTAAAGAGAAATAATTTTCCAGGATGATGATGTCTATGGAATCCGAAACTCAAGATAAGTCAACAATTGATGATGGTAAAGTTAAATTGGGAGCCAAAATATTTGTTTATAATATCTAGTAATAAAGTGTGGGCTAACTTCATAAATTATTATTTATTAATGAAAAATGCAGATGTAAACCGGCCATGTGCGAAATTTAGAGTCACTAGACCGTGAAACTTTACAAATGACGATTTCAATCTTTGAGGTAAATATTTGGCGTGATGCATAATTGTGTCAGAGAAGTTCATCTCACAGAGGGTAGCCAATTGCCCTAGATTGCTAATTTTGGCACTCGGGTTCGATTCCTGAGCTCGTTAAAAACAAACCTTATGACATATAAATAATAATCTTATTAAGGTAATTTTTATTTTTCAGAGGATGAGGAACACAATAAGTGTTTATTTACGACTTATCAATTGCAACGTTTCGCTACTTTATTGCAGCTTCTTCAGGCTCTTGATAAATAAAGCTCTAAACACTTTGTCAATTTTTAAGCTCTGCCATTATTACACATATAGACACTCGAATACATTTCTATTTCATCATCAACAACTCAAAAACACCAATGTTCCTCATCCTCTGAAAAATAAAAATTACATTAATAAGTTATTGAAGGAGACAATAAAAGAGTGTGTCTTCTGCTGGAATTATAAATTTTATTTATTTATAACGAGACTATAGTTTCGAGGGCTTTTCCCTCTTCATCAGTCTATTACATTTCTATTTCTATACAGTCTATTTTTAAAGGGGGTTCGGGGCATAGTGCATTTGCAGACCATTTAATCTCCGAGAAACATTGTTTTCCAGATGAATCAAATATTAAATTAATTAGATCAGCATTAGATCCCTTAAAAATTAGTATTTTTCGAATCGTTAGAAATTTTAAAATCATACAATAATTCACCAAAAAATTCTTAAATCGGAAAATAGAAATTCCCGAAAGCTTTATTTTAAAAATAGCCGCTAAAATATAAACTTCACGAACGCCACCTACAGCCAAAATAATAAAACAAGTATACATTTCAATTCTTAACTTGCCCACCCTATATAATTTCTTTACCTAACCACATGAAAGATTTTAACCTTTCATTCATAAATTAATTCCTGTGAATCCATTGTAATAGACTGATGAAGAGGGCAAAGCCCTCGAAACTATAGTCTCGTTATAAATAAATAAAATTTATAATTCCAGCAGAAGACACACTCTTTTATTGTCTCCTTCAATATATAAAAATTCGGCTACTCTCGGGAAAAACTTTCATTTTAATAAGTTATGGAACTGAATCCCAATGATGAAATAATCCTATTATATTATATGAGCAATTCTTGTAAATCTATATTATATGGCAATATATTATACATATAAGTGAAATACCACTCCCTGACTGACTTACTGATTTAACACGATATCTCAAAAACTACTAGACCTACTGACTTGCAATTAGGAATCGAGGTTCTTTATAGGGCGTATATGTCAGCTTAAGAAGTGATTTTACGAAGATCCACCTCTAAGGGGGTGAAATAGGGGTTGAATTAAATAAAGATCTCAGTGATTGGCTGATTCTATTGTGGTTGTTTTTTGAAATTTCTATTGCTCATTCATGAATAAGAAAACTTAAAATTAAACTTCTTGAATGAACTCGAAATTTTTCAGATGTGACTCCAGGCCTTCGTCCCGGAACGAAGCGCCCCCCCCCCCGAGAGGCTGGCGTTGCCCGGAGCGAAGCGACATATAATACCTACCAGCCCCTTAGCCATTTTGTTAAAATCAAACTATTCAAACAGGTTTTCATTTGGGATCTAATAAGAGTTAGATGACAAGCTCTTATGATTTTCTTAGAGCGATTCCTGGTCACTTTGATTTCAATAATAAATAAATATAAGTAATAATAATAAGATGGATTTGAAATACTAAATCTCGCAAATCGTCGACTGGAAGGCAAAAAGAGCAAAGAGAGGGAGGAAGGAGGGTTGTTTCATCTATTTATGAGAGTGTGGTGGATGGGTGAGTGTTGAGTGAGTGGTGGATGGGTGGATGGGTGGTGGTGGTGGAGGCGCCGCCATTTCCATTTGCATGCTCTTATGCGCGCATTCGTAAATTTCTATTCATAAAATGTGGGGGGTATTAACATTCGAGAGAGAGAGAGAGAGAGAGCGCCTTAAGAGCGGGGTCGCCATAAAAAGCCCCTCGACGCCAGACAGAGAGAGAGAGAGCCATCCATGGTGGATAAGAATAGAATTTATTAGTGGCGCCATCACTAACACCAACACCAACACCAGCGCCATCAACATCGAGAGCTGATATAGAAGTACAAGGGACACACACACACACACACACACACACACACACACACACAGGGGATATGATATACGAACCAACGAACGAACGAACCACAGGAGAGAACAAAGATTTTAAAAGATGAAGATGAAGAAGAAGAAGAAGAAGAGCAAAGAGAAAGAGAGATCAAAAGGTTCAATCAGAAATCACTTAAGAGACAACAAGCACAACCAGAGACAGACAGACAAATTCCCTATCTCGCTCTCTGTATTTATAAGTATAGGTATACATACATACACACAAACCACCAGTTATGCCAAAATAGAACATTTATTGGATTTGGTTTTATTTTTAAATTTTAACGAGGGGGGGATTGTTCATTTTGATTGTTCTTTGTTTGTAATTTTATTAGGTTGGTGCATAATTATACGCCGTTTATATTGGCACGTTTCGCGATCTCAACCAACTTTTTGGCGATCACACCACTTTTACAATGGACGCCTTTCGGTAATCCTTTGGTCTAAATACCTTTCGAAAGTCAAATCTTCTTACTTTTGACGTTTTTGAAGAGAATCCTTAATTCATGGCCAGTGACGAGATTCTTCAGAAACGGAGTTTGCTCGTTTCTCTGCAGCAAATCGGTGTAAATTCAGACACATTCGGTTTTGTTGTTGTCGGAGAGTTCGTGGGGGACACATACAGCCAATTTCCATACTTTTCTGAGGTTTTTGAGACGACGAACGATGGCCGAATTGTCCACAAGGAAGTCTTCGGCCAACATTTCGTTCATGCCAAAAGTCTGGTCGTTGAAATTTGATGATCGACCGCTTCCTTCTTCATCTTCGAGGTTTGTATCGCCTGATTTGAAATTCTTGAACCATTTTTTAACTTGGCTTTTGCTGATTGTTCATTCGCAAAAAAGTTCGTTGAGATCGTGAAATGACTGTGCTGCCTTTCTCGTAGTGGTTTAGCATAATATGACGAATATTAATATGATTTTCGACACGAATTTTCTTAAAGAAATAGAGGAGATTATTTTTATTAAAAAAATAATCAGCAATAACAATTATCACTAAGGAAAAACGTGCCAATATAAACGGAAGATAATTATGCACCAACCTAATAATTGAAAAAGGAAATTAATTCATTGTTAAAGAGAAATCAATGAGGTTGTACTTTAGTTGATACAAATAAACATATAGGTACATATCGTCGGTGATCTTACAAAACCTCGTAAGTCCGATTTTCTGTCAAATACGTATTATATACGTTTATACCTTCCAACTTAACACGGCGTATCTGTCTATTGAAACATTATTCTATTCCAATTTAATTTCGCGCTACGGATAAATAATAAATATTGAATTTTATTTATATGTATTATTGTTTAAAATGTTTTTTCTTGTTTTCGGGCAAACAATGAATTTAGGACTTAGAGGTTTTGCAAGATCAGCTACTATATGTATATACAAATATAATATGTACCTATATAAGAGTTGGAATTTTGTTTAAATCACATATAATCAATTAAAATTATTATTTATTGAAAACGAACAAATAATGCAATATAAAACTAGTAGTTATGAGTAATCAGTATCGGGCAAAATGCCACGGGCCCCCGGCCCGAAAGGGCCGCGAACACAGGAGCATCCTAACATTTATTATTACAAAATTCGTGTCTCGTTTGTCAAGGAAATTCTCAGCTAATATTATACAGTGTGGTTTTTAAGGAATTTGGTGTTGGTACTTGCTGAACATTTTTTAAAATTATTCAGAGTGGGCCATCTACATGTGACCCATGTGTTTCTGAAATAAAAATTTAAAGAAATAAGAATCGATTTTTCCTTGCATTAGTCATTTATTTTGGTCCAAGTAAATACATGTAAATACTTTTCGAATATGATTTGGTTCAGGTGATCGCCTTTTACATAATGGGCTCGTTTTTCGGCATTTTCAATCACTTTTTCCGAGTGTTTTTTTCGAGCGTTCGACGTTGGTCTTAAGTTGAGCCAGAGTCCGTGGATTGACAATGTACACTTTTGATTTCAAATATCCCCACAAATATAAGTCTAGCGGCGTTAAATCAGGCGAACGCGGTGGCCAGTCATAATCACCGGTCGTTCTCGAAGAATTACGGCCCAATCACACACTTCGCAGAAATGTCACACCAGACGGTCAGTTTTGAATAATAGGAAGGCTTTTTTTCGCGGATTAATTGTGGGTTTTCAGTTGCGTAATAATACCAAGAGCAACACTCGAGAAAGAGATTGAAAATGCCGAAAAACGAGATCATTATGTCGTCAGAACAAAAGTCGATTACCTGAATCAAATCTTATTCAAAAAGTAGCTGACATGTATTTACTTGGATCAAAATAAATACCTAATGCAAAGAAAAAATCGATTCATTTTTCTTTAAATTTTTATTTCAGAAACAAATGGGTCAGATGTAGATGATCCACCCTATATATATGTGTGTGTGGCGATTATTTACAATTTAGGTACTTCAATTATCTAGAAGTGAAAAATAGCAATTGAACCTATAATTGTCTTCTAAGATATACTTAATTTTAGGGCCTGAAATAGGCGCAGGGGAGGGTGGTGTAAATGGTTTCCTTTAATAATTCGATTGTTTCTGCCACTGCTACCAAAATTGATTCCTAAATAGGGGCTGGTCTAATCTATCGGAGAAGCAAACGTCAACAGGATTAGGCGATCCACTTGGCGAGTCCTCCGCTCCTTATGTCTTCAGTTGGACCATTCCTTCCATTCAACTGGAGGATTTCCCAAATATTTTTCCTGGCGCTAACGATAGATAATTCGGCAAGCAGAGAGACAAACCAAACCAAACGAACCTGAGCTCGGGGCTCTTCAGCTTCAGCTTCAGCCACTCCCCTTCTAATCTAATCTAAGGCTTGTAACACACACACACACACACACACATATAGAAGAAGAGGCATAAAAAACAAAAAACAGAAACGCCGTCGTCTAATAACATTAGATAAGAGAGAAAGAAAGAGAGAAAGAGAGGGAAGAAAAGAAGAAGCATCAAGATGGCGGTGGAATGTGAAGAGAGAGAAAGAGAAAGAGAGAGAGAGAGAGAGAGAGAGAGAGGAGAGCTTTATCATTATGGTATATTAGATGGGCTTGGAAGTTCAAATTCGAAACCCCACCCCCCACTCCTCTGACCATCAAAAACAAATTCATTCGACGGAAAATGATTTAAGAAAGAACAAAAACAAAAGACAATTAAATATTCAAATAGAACAGGACAGAGAGAGAGAGTAGTTAACATAATATAGTATCCGAGATACAAATCGCTAAGCTAGTATAAACTAGGTGAAGTCGAAATAATAGAAAATAAAAAGTTGTTCTTTGCAGTTTAAAATAAATATCTATTCACTGCTGGATAAATCAACAAGTGGACACATTCTCGCATTCCATAGCCATTCATATACCGGTAAACATGAATTTAAAAAAAAATCATAATACTCGTAATAATAAATAAATAAAAACAAGAATATCAAAAAGGCCAGTTGGATCGTTTCAATACTAGTAGGTTTATTAAATAATAAACAAAATCAATACAATAGGTAGTATATCGACAATAGATTTTGTTTCAAGTAAAAAGAAGCTTATATTAATAAAGTGCTGCTCTTTGTAAATATTCCAGTTCTAACAGTTCAATCATACAATTGAGTCAAATTACTAAACCTTGCAGAAAGCCTAGAGTCTTGAAAATGTTTTCAAATTTCTAGTCCAATTTCACTTGAGCAAAAGTTCTCCAAATCCCTAACCTAAAAACTTCAATCTTTTAAAATCCACAAATACCTTCGAGTATATTTTCTTAAATATACACTCAAAATATTCTCGATTGTTCAAATTCTTAATATAACTTCCCTATTTTTCTTATCAATCTATATAGTCCAGGCAAATTACGATTTTTTCATGAAATAATTAGAGGTAAAGATTTTATTGCTATAATACATTTATTGGTACTTGAATATTACTACGCTAAGTTTTCCCCCAAATCTGTGTTGTGGAAATTTTTCTACGCGTCTCAAAATTAGAAAATTTCGGAGTTTTTTCAGTTTTTCTTGAATAACTGTAAAACGGATTAACAAATCAAAAATATATCTATTAGATAAAGCTCTTTAAATTACGCGTAAAATGATAACAATTTCATTTATTTAAGTTTAGTAGAACTGGTACTAGTGCCTGTCAAAAAACAGCCCCCCCCCCCCCCGATCACTTTTGAATGTCCCTAAAACTCGTACTTTTTTCGATTTTTCCCCATTTTGACCATGAAGAAGCACGTTTTCGACAAAGACGACTCTATACATTTTTAAATTAGATTAAATTTGCTACAATTTAAATAAAGTTTCATTCTAATTGGATAGTGGTAACATGAGGTTAAAGTTTTGAAAAAATGCAATTTTTTGCAAAAAATCACAGTTTTTCCTTCATAAAATGAAAACCACTCATCCTAGAAACTTGATTCCTATCTCATTCTCTTCTTCCGTTAACGATAGGTAGAGAAAGAGAGAGAGAGAGTAGTTAACATATTATAGTATCCGAGATACAAATCACTAAGCCAGTAAAAACTAGGTGAAGTCGAAATAATAGAAAATAAAAAGTTGTTCTTTGCAGTTTCAAATAAATATCTATTCCAATGATGGATAAATCAACAAGTGGACACATTCCCTCTCACCTTCTAGCCATTCACTCACAAATAAACTTGAAATTAAACAAATCATAATAATAATAAATAAATGAAAACAAGAATATCAAAAAAGGCCAGTTGGATCCTTTCAATAATAGTAGGCTTATTAAATAATAAACAAAATCAATTCAATAGGTATATCGATATCATTTTACATTAATTAATGTATACATTGTATTTTTGCTTCGATTCCGAGATTACTTCTCCACCATCGAGTGTCCTTATTCATCTTTAGTCCTTGTTTTTAATAAGAGGAAAAATCTAATTAGATAAAAAAACCTCTTTCCGATAATTATTTCAATTCCATTATTCCCCAATCAAGTCGATTGGCAAATTCCTTCACTTCAGGTATATCGATAATATATTTTGTTTCAATTAAAAAGAAGTTTATATTAATAAAGTGCTCCTCTTTGTAAATATAGTAATACCTCGTTTAACGTTACCTCCGTTAACGATACCTCGCTATAACGTCATTGCTTGACGAGCGAAACATTAACAAAATAAAACATAATAAATGGAGTAGAAAAAGGTGACAAAAAGAGTGCAGTGTTCCACTACAAACAGGATTAAATCTTATTCAACTATACCAGGAATTGTAAGCCAGTCCAAGAAAATAAAAACATCCGTTGAAAACAACAAAAATGTTAATTAATAAAAAAATTTGCCACAGGCGAAGTAGCATTATAGAATATGTTGAGAAGATGTTAAGGGTTTGGATTGATGTTATGGGTCAATGACACATACCAGTGAGTCAAATGTTAATTCAAAACAAACCAATAAGTTTGTTTAACTTATTAAACGACCAAGAAGAAGGAAACAATGAAGACAATTTTGAAGTATCCCGTGAATTGTTTGAAAAATTTAAACATAGAGCTGGGATTCACAATATTTTACTTATAACTAGAGAACGGATATTTATGCAGTAAAAAGTTCCAAAACATGACATAAAATATGCAGTTAAAAATGTTGAAATATGCAAGTAATACGCAGAATAGGTTGAAATATGCACATGTATACAGTAAAAGATGTCAAAATGAATTTTTTTGTGCACTAAAAAATTAAAATTGAAGACAAAATGACTATATATTTAAAGGAGTGGTATGAGAGGAATAAAATGATAAAGAAGACTATAGACACCAAGTGTCAAATATCTACTTTTATTGCGTAAAATTTTGCACAAAATTCTCATTAAATTTAATATAATATTATTAAAAAATCTTTAAACTCAAAGAAATAATAGGTACACTTGAATAAAATAAACATAATAAATATAATTATTATCATTTCCGTCCATAATTTAATTTATAATTTGAAAGTTTATATTGGGAAAATAAGGACAAGTTTTTTATGTGTGACTTTTTTATTTATACACCAACGTTTCGTTGACTTTGCCGACTTCTTCAGGGCTTCTACAATTATAAGAACATTCTTGATATTAATTTACAAAAGTACAGTCAGAATCCAAAAACAAACATGTATCAATAGTTTACCTACCAAATAGTCATGTCACACATTCGTCTAAATTTTCTTATTACCTTCGTTACCATTGAAGGCCATCAGAATACAATTTTCAAAAAATATTTGGCACATTCACAAAAAACACAATTTTTCTCTTTATAATAACAATCTTATCAATACAAAACAGAACAGAAATCACATATATACAAAATAAGGCAACCCCGTTCGGAGAAGAAAAAGAAAAGTATTCTATTCTATTTTTATAAGAAGAACGGGGTTGCCTTATTTTGTATATATGTGATTTCTGTTCTGTTTTGTATTGATAAGATTGTTATTATAAAGAAGAAAAATTGTGTTTTTTGTGAATGTGCCAAATATCTTTTGAAAATTGTATTCTGATGGCCTTCAATGGTAACGAAGGTAATAAGAAAAATTTAAACGAATGTGTGACATGACTATTTGGCAGGTTAACTATTGATACATGTTTGTTTTGATTCTGACTGTACTTTTGTAAATTAATATCAAGAATGTTCTTATAATTGTAGAAGCCCTGAAGAAGTCGGCAAAGTCAACGAAACGTTGGTGGATAATAAAAAAGTCACACATAAAAAACTTGTCCTTATTTTCCAATATAAACTTTCAAATTATAATAAATATAATTATGTTTCAAAAATGTGAACTAAAAAATACGGGGGGGGTTAGTTTTATTTAACAAACACTATTGTATTGTTTTGCTTTTATTTCTTTACCATATATTAACAAGCTTTTCTTATTGACGTACCTACTAATAATAAACTAATAAAATAATGGAAATATTTAAGCGGCTATAATAATCTGATATCTACACTAATTTACACACTTCAACACACACACATACGAACACTCAATGTCCAAAATGGGCTAGAGTTCCAGAAGGCCGTTAAAAAAAAGGAAATACTTAACAAATGATCTCAAAAATAATTAAAATTTGATTGTAATTGTAAATAATTTATGTTTACAAGTGTCCTCCTGTTTTATTTCTTCTTTTTTTTAATTATTTCTCCGAAAAGTTACTTTTAAAACATCCGTATTTGACACGAAATGTGCAATATTTGAGAAAAAATGCTTCAAATATGCAATTTTATGCAATATTACTCAAATATGCAAAAATATTCAGTATAAAATTTAACCCACAGTATCCTAGATGCATGATTCGGATAGATAATTGATCTCCTGGGTCGTATGGGTCGGCGAACAAAATATGCAATTGCATAGGAATCCAATAATAAAACTTGAGTGCAAGATACGAGGTAGGTTTGATTTTGTGAAACCTACCTCGTATCTTACTCAAGTTTTATTATTATATTAAAATGTTTCACCTAGAACCAACACCGAACTCCTTAAAAGTTATTGCATAGGAATCCGGTCTCTACTTATAACCGCTAATTTTGTAATACGTACCTACTAATTTTATACTTTAAAATTTGCTAAGAAAAGCTGTTTTCAATTGTTCCTATTGACATGTATTAAATATAAATAAAAAACGAAATATTTTTTTTTTTTTTTTTCAATTTAGTAACCTATCCTTATCCTTCGAGTGTTATTTCTTCCTGAGTTAACGTTGATTCGGTTAACGTAACGTTCTCGAGGAACATATCCCTAATCCCTAACGTTAAACGAGGTATATTACTGTATTCCAGTTCTAACAGTTCACTCACAAAATTGAGTCAAATTACTAAAAATTGCAGAAAGCCTAGAAGAGTCTCGAAAATGTTTTCAATTTTCTTGTCCAATTTCTCTTGAGCTCAAGGGGTCACAAACAAATATATATATTGAATTAATACCAATTCTCCAAAAAGATAAAAAGTTCTCCAAATCTCTAAACTAAAACCTTTAATCTTTTAAAATCCACAAATACCTTCGAATATATTTTCTTAAATATACACTCAAAATATTCTCGATTGCTCAAATTATTAATATAACTTCCCTATTTTTCTTATCAATCTATAACATTAAAAAGAGAAAGAAAAAGATTCTTAATTTTTGAAAAATGTAATATTTAAAAGAAATATATAAAAGAAAAAAGTGTTTTGTGTTAATTGAAAATTCGTTCGACTGGGACCGAAACATTTTTTAACAATAATAAATTTTTCAGAAATTAAGAAGTTTTTCTTCTCTTTTAATAATACAAGATTTAATAAGAAGAATAGGGAAGTTGTATTTTTTGAATTTAAGATAATATTAATTTTTATTAATTTTAGTGAAAAATAAGCTGACGTGTTCTGATGTGGCCATCCACTTGACTTTACCACACAACCTGGCCCCCTCACTTATATTTAATATTTAATAAAATTATTTATAATCCTATAGGGGAGGGAGTTTTTGAATTTTTAGATTACTCTGGGCCCACTGATTATGTATACAAAATTTGGTTGAGTTTGGTACAAGATCTTAGATTTTCATTTTTTGACCCCCCTCCATTTTGGGCGGTTGGTTTTTGCATTTTTAGATTTCTGGGGGTCCACTGATTATGTATACAAAATTTCGTTGAATTAGCTCAAATGGCTTAGATTTTTAATTTTTAACCCCCTCCACCCCCCCTTAATTTTGGGTCGATATGCACCAAAATCTAATCAGCTCTTAATCTCAATGGACCAAAACTATGTGTGAAATTTGGTTTTGATATTCGCTCTAGTTTTTGAGCTAGCTCGTCCACAAAATTTGGCAAAGCACAGACTAACTTACTAACTAACAGACATTTTGACAAAACAATTATTATCTCGAAAAATATAATTTTTTCGATATTCACTTATTAGAGCTTTTTTTTTAGAGAGAAATGCCATGGTTTCGTTCAATTTTTTTAATCAAAATAGTTTCAGCCGTTTTTGAGATATTTCGAAAAAAAGAAGGAAAAAACCACTTTTTTCATGCACGATTACAATACTTGACCATACCCTGTATGGTAAAGTAAAAAAAACGTTTCATTTTTTGAACGCATTTTATTTTTCTCAATGGTTGAATATAAAATATTCGTTGTTTTGGGTGGTGGGTGAGGGGGCGCGTGGTCAGGTGGTTGTCCCGTTTATTATTAATCAGCATAAATGAATTGCACCCCCCCCACCCCACCCCCCCACGCCCCATTGCTTGCATGAATGCCATTTGACAATTTAATAAAGTTGATTTGAAATTCAAATAGAGGGAGAGAGAGAGATTTTGCAAATTCGTAAATAAATCCAAATTCATAAATCTTTTGAGGGGGGTAGAGACCAGTAAAGTTGAGCCCCTCTCCCCCACTGGTTAGCAAATAGTGTGGAAATGATAATATCCCACAAAAGACAATCGAAATTGCATTGCATTTCCATTTTCAATTAATTTTTGAAAAAATAAAATAAAAATAAAAACTACCCTCCTCGCTCTATCTCATTGAATTTCTATTCTAAAATTAAACACACGAATAGATTTATGTTTATCTGCGCTTGTTTGTTTTTTAGGGTGGAACATTCCCAGATATTTAAAGCATTTATATTATCCCTCTTCCCATTCACTTATCAACTCGGATTCTAGACCTAAACAGAGATATACTGTAATAAATACAATCAGAAATTCGTTTAATCATTCAAAGACAATTAGAGATAGCAATATTTTAGAGAACGGATATACATAGGTTCTAATCTGTTGGCCATCTTTTATAGATCTATAAAAGAGGTGTCCAGGCAGCCTTGGTGTCTTTGGGCCACATTTGAACTCAAAAAAATTGTCTCAGGCGAACAAAAAATATACAAATTCTAACAATATTTGTTGATAAAAGATATTATAGAATGTACAATAACACACTTCTTGACAAAAATTAAACAAAAATTTGTTGCCGTAAATCTAACAATGGATTCCAGTAGCGTTTTATACGCTGATTTTCATGCACTTTCCCGATTTTTCACAATTGTTGAGAGTTTTGAGATATTATCGGTTAAAACGACAAAAAAGGCCATATTGAGCTTATTTTCGAGTCCCATCAGACATGGAACAGGAATATTTGAAATCAAATATTTTGTTGAAGTAATAGAAAACACCTTACTATTTGATTTCAAATTACTACTTGTTTGTAGCTCAATTAGAAACTAAGACCATATGTTTTTATCTATGTTTATTATCATTTATTGGTAATCTTGTAGTTTTAGTTTTTGTTATAACTCGAATTCTAATTGAGCTAAAGATAAGTGGTAATTTGAAAATCAAAGAGGAAGCTGTTTTCTAGTGTGTCAACAAAATATTTTGATTTCAAATATTGCTGTTTAACATCTAATAGAAATCGAAAATAAGGTCAAAATGGCCCTTTTAGTCGTTTTAACCGATAATATTTCAAAACTCTGAACGGTTGTAGAAAATCGGGAATAAAACTCTATTGGAATCCATTGTTAGATTTTCGGCAACAAATTTTTGTCGACCAGTGTAATTGAAGATGAATTTTTTTAAAAAAATCATACAATTATTTATAGCTAATAAGTGATGAACACAACATAACTACGACGTATCGATCGATCACTTAAACTGTAATCAAAATTATATTCAAAATACATTTAATAACCTTTTAGAAAGGTTATGTTTTAATTTTGAGCTTGGGTCGTTTGATAAATCCCAAAGTTCATTTTTAGACATTTAATGGCAGATGGAACAAATTTTACATTTCAATTGAATATGGTTTTGATATTTTCCTAGTCATTGTAGTCATTCATGTTTCACGACTCCAAAGCGACGTCCCATATTTTAAGAAGTACCTAGTGGTAGGTATATTTTAATGTGGAATGTCTCTAAGTCGGTGGTGTGGTCGTTTTTGCTGGCAAGGAGAGAGGGAAGCGGGGGTGTAGGGGGTTGTTTCCGCCCCACAAGTCGAGGGTTGCAGATGCATTAGTTGCCTAGCAACACACGCACGTTTCCAACCCCAAACCACCCCCTCTCTACACCTACTCTTTTTGGACGCAGATACTCCCACTCAGAATTAAAACAGACCAAGCTGATAACAATTCAGAGAAAAACACCTCAAAGGATCCGAGTTTTCAAATCAATTCTATTCATCTCATATTTCTTGACGTCATTTGTCAAGTCGCAAATCTATAGATAATCTATAGATCTATACCAAATCCTGTATTCAGACTAAGTCAATGTTACAATAATTTATCACAACGATTGGAAAACCCTCATTTCTCATTAAGTATTAACAGAGCTGCAATTTTGCTCAAAAAGCTAACACTAATCTATGAGTGAACATTGTATTGTATTTATTTTGATTAGTTATGTCCATCGATTAAATTATTAAAGTTGTTATAGGGAAGTGGGGACTGTATTTTGTATACAGATAATTTATATTTTATTGCCAACGTTTCGTCAACTTTGTTGACTTCTTCAGGGCTCAAATAGTTAATTTCCATGCATATTTGTCATTTTTATAATATTGTTTTATTTTATACCCATAATTTTAATGTATTACTTTGTTTTTATTATTGTTATTGTCTTATTTTATAAGTTATTATAATGTATTATTTTGCTTTTTATTATTAATATTGTTATAATATTAATATGTTTGATAAATATTGTACTATATCAGATAATAAGTAAAAATATATTTTTCTAGGTGGGTTTCACAAATAAAACAAATATATGTTTTATTTGTGAAACCCACCTAGAAAAATATATTTTTACTTATTATCTATTAAAATGTTTCACCTAGAACCGACACCTAATTCTTTAAAGATTGTACTATATCACTGTATATTAGGCATTAGCCGTTGACATAAAATAAATAAAAAAATAAAAAATAAAAATATTTCTATGGTCCGTTTTCAAATAAACATTGACAAATAGGCAAATTCATCCGAGGATCGCTTAAAAGCGTTATTCTATAATAGATTGCAAAACAAAATCTAATTTTCTAAACAAGTGAAGATAAGGCAAATTTCTTATTAAAGCAACGATATACTTGAAGATGTTCATCAAACTTTGTGGTTAGATCAGCTGAAAAGAAATAAACGACATGGTTTGACTTAAGTTTCGAGTCATAGAAAAAATTTCAAGGGCCTATACTAATTTTCGGTTTAAACATAATAGATTACATATTTTTAATGAAAAAACTCATTAGACGACATTTCGACGCCTAGATTTGTCAATTAAAAGACTGTCTTACTCGCAGAATGTGAAAACGTCTCCAAAGATAGGTCTTGAAACATCGCGACGTGTTGTTTTTTTACTAAATATACGTAGTTTCAGTCGAAACTTCTCTTTCTACAATCAGCGGCACAATTAACCGCCCATCCAAGTTTTATTAAATAATTAAAAATTGAACAAAAGTTCAGTTAATTTATTTATTTGTTCCATTAAATTTCTAGGAGTATAAATTATTAAAAACTGTTGTTTAAGTAAAAATGTTTATTTTTATTTTTCAAAAAACATGAAATTAATAAAAAAATACAGTCGACTCTCGATAATTCGAAATCCAAGGGACTACAAGAAAAATTCGAATTAAGTATCAAGAAGTTTGAATTATCAAGAGGAAAAAATAAAAAAAATTCGAAGTATTCGAGATTTTATTATATTTTTGAAAATATGTAAGAGCTTACATAAATTTTATATATAGCCTCAAGTAAAAAAGTAAAAATAATAAAAACGACAAAAAAGAACAAAAAAGTACTAATGTATTAAAATTGCAATTGATAATAACATGAATAGTTTTTTGCTAGGAAAAATTTGAATTATAAATAGGACAAGTGGCCTAGTTCGAATTCTAGAACGTTCTCTCCCCCTCTTGTTACGAAAAAGATTTTGAGTTATCGAACGTAGCAAAATACATATAATTTTTTCGATTTAGCGAAGTTAGCAGCTGAAGAGTTCGAATTATCGAAAAATTCGAATTATCGAGAATCGACTGTTATATTTTTAGAAGGGAAAAACTTTTTTACATCAGCATTTAATTTTACAATTTTTTTTAATTTCAATTAAAATTTTAATAACGTGTGTTTCCTCTGGCTTTGATAGCCTTCTGTAAGAGATTGGGAATATTAGGTATCCAGAAACAACTAAACCAGCAAAGTATTAAATCTGCCACCTATAAATAATTAGTCAGCTCAAAAATCAAAGAAATTAATAGCAGCTGAATTTTGAACTTAATTATTGAAAGACTGGATCAAGTGCATTTATAAATACTACTAGTGCAACTAATATTACAATTAATAATAATTTTAATATGAATAAACATAAATTTTCCAAGTCATTCATTCGTTCCTTGCTATGGTGTATTTTAATTCCTTGGTTCTTGGTATTTTCCGTTATCGCGATTAAATCTCTTTCTCTGAGTTGAGTTTTAAAATGCGTGGTGGCTTAAGCCATTAACTTTTCCCACTCGAATGCTCTAATAATTGCAATAATTTGCAGGGAGAGAGAGAGGGTTTAATGGAACTCCAGGAGAGCCGCATTGGAAATTGCTCAATGGAAAATCCCATCATCATCATCATCATCATCATCAAAATCGCTCATTCTGAAGAGTTCACCTTTTACTTTTCAGCAATTGTCCACAAATACGGACGGAGAAAGAAAGGGAAAAAAGAGGAGCCAGCAGATGGCAGCACCGACAAGATTACTTTTTGGATTTAATTGAAAAGATTTTGTTTTGCCGAGAATAGCAGAGTTGTTATGTTCAAAAAGAGAAATAAATGAGGTTGTTCTTTGCTTGATGCAAATAAACATATAGGTATAAATATTAATTTATTTAGTTTCGAAGGTTTGACTATCATCATCATCAGTCTAATATAATTTTATATGTTATTCTTCATGATGTCAATCACACATTGGACTTTGGTAAATTCGTTTTGTTTTAATAGTAGGGAGGTCACTTAACAAATAAATGAATGCCATCCGGTTGAGTGACTTGCTTAATATTACGAGAAAACGAATTTACCAAAGTCCAATAGGTAATTGACACTATGAAAAATAGCAGATAAAATATTCTATTTTTATAGTAAATTAATTTTTAGATCACTCTGTATATATTCATATTTTAAGAGGGGGTGAATTTTAGACCACCTTGTATATTCATATTTTTATAGGGAATGAAGTTTGGACCAACATGTACATTTATATTTTTATAGGGCAAGGTGTTTGGACCTACCCGTATATCCATATTTTAAGAGATGAATTTTAGGCCACCCTGTATATTCTTATTTTTGTAGTAAATGAATTTTAGACCACCAAGTAATAGATATTTTAAAAGGGGATGAAATTTAGACCACCCTGTATATTCATATTTTTATAGTAAATGAATTATAGACCACTCCGTATATACATATTTTGAGAGAGGATGAATTTAGACCACCCTGTATATTCATATTTTTATAGTAAATGAATTTTAAACCACCCCGTATATAAATATTTTAAGAGGGGATGAATTTTAGACCACCCTGTATATTCATATTTTTATAGTAAATGAATTTTAAACCACCCCCTATATAAATATTTTAAGATGGGATGAATTTTAGACCACCCTGTATATTCATATTTTTATAGTAAATGAATTTTAAACCACCCCCTATATAAATATTTTAAGAGGGGATGAATTTTAGACCACCCTGTATATTCATATTTTTATAGTAAATGAATTTTAAACCACCCCCTATATAAATATTTTAAGAGGGGATGAATTTTAGACCACCCTGTATATTCATATTTTTATAGTAAATGAATTTTAAACCACCCCGTATATAAATATTTTAAGAGGGGATGAATTTTAGACCACCCTGTATATTCATATTTTTATAGTAAATGAAGTCTTGACCAGAGTGTATAATAATATATAATGTTAATTATATTATAATATGTAATCAATCAATTAATTAAATAAGCAGTTAGGACAAGAGAAAGTATATTTTAGAAAACTAGACAGTACCTTCATATGGTATTATATGACTTGTGAGTCTTACCTTTGGCTGACTGGCTGTCTAGCAAGAAGCCCTTTTACTCTTGCTCTCTCTCCTGCTTCGAGATAAACTGAGCCATCAATGAAAGCAAAGCAAACAGACCAGCCAGCCTTTTATCAATTTCCTTGAATTTCGATAAATACTTTTATAAGGAAATTTTCAAATAAACATTTCTATTTAATTTTTTATTAACTAAATGACAGATAATGTACACATGGGAGGGAGGTGGACCAAAACAGTTGGGACCTAAGGGGGGGGGGGGGGGTGAGACCAATTGAATATTTTTTTTTTTAAATAATTTTAATACCTTGGATAGGTAACTTAAAAACTGAAAATCGTAGAAAGTTCATTCTGGTGTCAAAATGATTTTATCTCTAAAATCAATAAGATTTGGAGTTATCTAATTTAAGAACTTTTTGTTTCAAAGTTCAAAAAAAAAAAAAAATAAAATAAACAAAATTAAGGTAGTTGTTTCACCATTTGGGTTTTCTTAAGATTTTTTTGAAATTTAGACAGATTATTATTTAAATACTTCTGCATCGATTGGTTTCAAAACGAAATTGATGAACAATACAGTTAGTAGAGATATTAAATTTCAAAGATAGAGTTTTTCCAGAGTCTTATACATTGCACTATACGGGATATCGGAAAGTTTACATATATATTTAATTATAATTAAGAAACTCTTCTTACCATGGTTATAAAAAACTAAACCAAAATTAAACAATAACTAATAGATTTTTTAACAAAATTTTAATTCATAGTTACAACACAGTTTCTAATGATAATATTGAATAAATAATGAATAATTTACACTAAAAACAAGCTGGCAACAAGGCATTTATTTAACCTAAAAAGCGAGTTAACTTTAGTACTTTTTATGACGTATTGTCGCAACAGCTTTCAATCGCTTATTAAGAACTTTTTGTTTTATAAATCGATCTTTAAATAATGTATTTTATCTGTCATTTCTCTCTTACATAAATTTGCACTTTCCTGCGAAAAATTCCAACTAAAGATATCCTCGAAAAAACGAAAACTCTCACAATAGCGAAAGAACCAGTACGCTGTAAGCTACAACTTTATAACACCATAGTAAGTGTCATCCTTCAATTATCTCGGCATTCAGATTACCAGCTCCGAAAGTGTTAGCGAGGAAGTCAGGCTCCAATCTATTAAGGCGTCCAAAATATCAGGATGTCTGAATGAAACGGTTTGGTCAAACAAGTTTCTGGGAACGGAAGCAAAAGTTCGCATCTATAAGACCGTTGTGGGACCAATTTTGACATATGAGGCCGAAACAAGAACTGACACCGAAAAAACAAGAAAAATATTGGAAGTTTGTGAGATGAAATCGCTACGCAGAATTGCGGGTAAAACAAGGATGGACAGGGTCAAAAATGAAGATATTAGGGAAAAGTGCAATATACAAAATGTCAGCGTATGGGTCCAAAGGAGAAGAACAGAATGGAGGGCACACGTATTGCAAATGAATGAAGACCGGCTGGTGAGGAAGGTACATGACAACATCCCTACCGGGAAAAGAAGACGGGGCCGTCCAAGAAAACGATGGAAAGACTCTCTGGAGTAAACAGGCTTTTAGCCTAACAATAAGAAAAAGAAGAAGAAGAAGAAGATCTGTCATTTCTATATGATAAAAATATTCAAGCTCGGGCAATGTTGCCAGATTTGCCAAACGAGCATGGGATTGGCTAGTAGTGGTACATAAACAGCAAAAAGTTTTGGGCTTATGAATTATGAATCCTAATTGTCTGTTCTATACAGGGTGGTGACTTGGCCGACGCAGCATAGCGATTACAATGTTAATTTTTGAATGTGCATTTATTTGCTCCCCTAATTATTTTAGAGTTAAAGTTCTTATAGGTTTTTTGTAGAGAAAAAAATACTGAATCCGAACATATTTTTGTTTTCAAATTTTGAAATTTCAGAACCGTAATAATCAACATTATAAATAATTGTATTTTTACAAAAATCACTGAGGCCATGGAATTATTAAAACAAACAAGGCATTTTCATTTGTTGTTTCTATTTGACGTTTGTTATATTTGAACTTTTTAAAATCAGTTCTTATTAGAATTTATTGATTACCATAATGAGAAACTCGTTAAATTTGAATGGGCTGAGTTTTGTATTCGTCATTGATAAATAAAAATAGTAGATTCACGTAGATGAAGTTTAGAACGAGCTTTTAAATTTTCACAAGAATAATCAACGAAATTATAAGTAATATTTTTAAACGTAATTAAAACAATAAAATTAGTAAGGTAAACAGAATTTAATTTTTTAACATAATTAACAAATGCATAAAATTATAACAAAAAATAACAATCATAGCAAATGTTCGAATAAACCACCATTTACCACTAAACAATGGCCCAACTTTTCGTAAAATTCTCGTCTGACATTTGCTAATTGGTATTGTGATATTTTATCACATTCGGCTTGTATACGATTTTGTAAAAATATAAAATTTTGTAATTTATATAAAAATACAATAATTTATAATATTGATTATTACGGTTCTGAAATTTCAAAATTTGAAAACAAAAATATGTTCGGATTCAGTATTTTTTCTCTAGAAAAAACCTATAAGAACTTTAACTCTAAAATAATTAGGAGAGCAAATAAATGCACATTCAAAAATTAACATTGTAATCGCTATGCTGCGTCGGCCAAGTCACCACCCTGTATACTCTAGCATTAACTTTTTGCTAGAATTGTCGCGAAACAACTACCTTAAGGAATCAATGAGAATTAAATTGATAATAATAATAAAATTATAAAAAAATTTCACTACTTGTTTATAACGTTTCGAGTGATTTGACATTGTTTTGGTCAGCGGACGGTTTGAGCTAGTATTTGAAATAATAATAAAACTAAGATACGAGGTAGGTTTCACAAAAAAGAAATAAAACAAAATTGAGTTTTGAGTTCGATATATTTCGGGGGTTAGCCCATCATCAGGAGTCTAAGAAAACTGATTACATATTGGAAAAATAGTTTTACAAGTAAGAATTTTTAAAATTTTTTTAAAAATGTATATGGTGGGGGGAATGTAGGGGTAGAGGGGGGGGTAGTTGTTGTTCTAAGGATTAATATTTTCTATTGAGATTTGAGCTGGGTGAAAGGGATCTATCTATACCTGATATTATAATAGCGAATGGACAGGTACCTGAGAAGGTACAACTTAAAAGGTATATAAGAGAGTGCAATTACCCTAATATAATGTGCAAACAATGAAAGGAATGTTTATTTAATTTATTATAACATATAATCAATAATTGTATTTTTATACACTTCCAATTGATTATTTAAAATATTTGAATTATTAGAGAGGGCTATTTTTATCTCGGTGGATTCCAGGAGGTCCAATTTAAGGCCTTTTCTTTCGAAATGAATGGGGATAGGGTTATTATTAGAGGGTGAATGGTTAGATTCATGTAAGTGAATTGCGAAGGCTGAGGTCGAATCTAAATTAATGTTATCGGATTTGTTGAGGTGGTTAAGGGCTCTTACATGCTCGGAGTAACGTATTTTGAAAGCGCGACCTGTCTGCCCAATATAAAAAGCGTCGCAATCTTGACAAGTTAATTTATACACTCCTGATTTGTCTAATTTATCTATTTTGTCTATTTTATTGTTAATTAATTGAGAGCCTAAATTGTTGTTGTTGTATAAAGCAGGAGTGATTCCATATGATCTAAGGGTATAAGCTAATGGAGATGTCAGATGATTAGAAATGAAGGGTATTCTTCTATATATTTTTTCGGTTCCAGATTCTAATGAGTCTAAGAAAACTGATTACATATTGGAAAAAATAGTTTTACAAGTAAGAATTTTTAAAATTTTTTTAAAAATGTATATGGTGGGGGGAATGTAGGGGTAGAGGGGGGGGGTAGTTGTTGTTCTAAGGATTAATATTTTCCAATATGTAATCAGTTTTCTTAGACTCCTGATGATGGGCCAACCCCCGAAATATATCGAACTCAAAACTCAATTTTGTTTTATTTCTTTTTTGTGAAACCTACCTCGTATCTTAGTTTTATTATTATATTAAAATGTTTCACCTAGAACCAACACCGAACTCCTTAAAAGTTAGTATTTGAAACCTTACCAGTGATTTTCAGCTTTAGTAAATGGTAGGTAGCATCGAGGCTTGATTTATAATTATTTGCATTCATACATAAGACAAAAATAATTTTTTGGATTTTCTATTTTGGATTTTCTATTTTATTCTTATGGAAACTACAATTGTTTTTATTGTAGTTTACGAAACGTAAGGGGCAGTGGAAGTCGTAGTTGTCAGGCATCAGACCACCAAATTATTATATCGTATCTTCCTGAGCCATATTAAGCGTGACTCATTTTATCGGAATAATGATCTTTTTTGAGTCACGCACGAAATTTTTTTAATATTTATTTCATGTTTTAAGACACCTCTCCAAATTTTAGTTCGATAAAAATTTTTTTAGAGATCGATCAAGAATTTTAAAAATCTCCTAAATGTGAAAACATTAATTATTTCTTTTTTGAAAATTTTTATTTTCTATACAGAAATTCTTTCTATATGTATATAATAAAAATATCTGCTGAAAATTTTAGCTAAAAATATGAATGATTAAAGATCTCTCAGGAATTTTGATGATTTCTTAGTGATTGTTGTTTGACGATTTGGAGCAACCCCTAAATATTAATATTTAGTCTTGATTTTCTTTTTACTCTCAAATTAATTAACAAAAATAGAGGACGATGTTCTTTCACGTCCTCTGCCATTTCAACGGTCCTCTTATTTACAGTTTACATTTAATCATGGGATCATTAAAATGTTAATACTTATATCTACTATATATTATACATATATTTTACCCCTTAAAATCTTAATAAAATATTTGAAATATATGGTATATATAATTTTGCATATGTGAACTGCAAGTATAGAAGCTAGAGAGGCCGAAATCTAATACGCTCCCCATTCTTGAAATATAAACATTTTGACACCAGAACGAACTTCCTATGACTGTTCGTTCTTAGATTATGAGAGGTATCAGAATCCCGGTCAGATACACACAAAGTCAAAGCAAAAAAACTATTGTTTTAAGCAATGAGCAAAGTGAGCAATTTTTTTTTATTTTTTATTTATTTATTTTATTAAGTTCAATACTAGGGCGTAGCGAGAAAGTTGAGACCGAAGAAGTTTGTCTCGTTAATTGAATTTCAAAATTTTCTAATCGTTCAAGTTTCAATTAACGCATTCTCCATTACGCCTGTTGATATGCAACCATATTAGCAGGAATGGGTTTCAGAAATCCGCTAGGGGCGCTGCTCTCGACTTTAAAAAGAAACCTTAACGACAATTCATCTCGATAAATAAATGAAATATTTAATAGGAAGATAAACTGTACATCTAATAATTTAAAAGATTAATCGCTGAAGTTTTAGGGAGAAAAAAATATATATTTTGAGGAAAATTTTGATGTTGAATTTGTGCTATAATAGTACAAGAGCTGGTAACGAATTTGGGGGAGGTATTTCAGGCAATTTGAAAATATAAAAAAAAAAACAATATATTATCGATGAGATTTTGCGGGTATTTCGCTACTGCGCAGCCTAGGACATTCGCCAAAAATTAATTCAAAAAAATATCCTTTAGGCAACTTGAAATCATTTGAATCTTTTATTCTAGCATTATATAGAAATTAGATTTGAAAAT
This sequence comes from Forficula auricularia, assembly GCA_024734495.1. NCBI lineage: Eukaryota > Metazoa > Arthropoda > Insecta > Dermaptera > Forficulidae > Forficula > Forficula auricularia. The sequence continues at coordinate 709,239 of JALMQS010000625.1, read as the reverse complement.
CCCAGAATATTTTGACGGTTTTCAAGAATGACCAGACTGCCCCAAAGATGTTTTATAAATATTTTCAAAATGATTGCGATAAAAATGTCAAAGATTAGAATTAAGAATAGTTTTTTTGAAAGATTGGCTAGTACTAATTAGTGATAAGCTGATAAGTGAATGTATGGTCTTCCAGAAGTCGCGTCTACTAGATGTTTAAAAAAAAATAAAACATTTAAAAATACTTTGATTTTTCTGATGTTTTTTATTTTTATAAAACTATGGCTCTTAACAATTATATGTGAAAAATAACATCATTTCAATGTCCATCACGAGCAAGTCTAGATGTTTTTTTAAAAAACCAGGCTCTCATACGAAAACCTAAATTTTGAAGGACGCGTTCACACATTGGAGCATCAAGTTTATCAATTTCGACCCGAATGTTGTTTTTTAGCAGTGCGAAAAAATTCCAAAGGAAGTAATCTAATGGGATTAAATACTATAGCACGATTTTAGTCACCATTAAGTGAAATTAATCGTCCTGGAAACTTAGACCCCAATAGCTCAATGTAACTTTAATAACTTTAATGCGGTGTTCTAACGTGTATGGTAACTATCCATGGTTAAAATGGTACATGTGTCCATTTTACAAATGTCAAAGATGAAATAAAAAGAAGGTATCGTTCAGAAATTATTAACTATGGACATCTAGGCGCGACTTTTGAGAGACCCTTTATATTCAAAATAAATAAATAAAACAAGCGTTTCCTTGAAAACTACGAGAATTCTAATTCCCAATAGTTTTTCTTAAAATAGATTTATTATAGTGAAAGTAATAGAATAACTACTAAAAGTGAGAAATATTTTATTTTTTGTTGGTCTGTTTGGCACAATATATTATAGTAATATAGGTACTATATACTGTCTATGTCCCTAATGGATGGATGGAGGGATGGCAATGAGTGGGTGGGTGGAGGGGGAGGGCATTGTCTGGTTGGTTTGGTGCTTACTACTAATAGTAGTAGTAGTAGTAGTAATAGTGTGTGTGTGTGTGTGTGTGTGTAAATGTGGTATGCCTCAGTGCGAACGTTTGTTTCCCCGTACTTGTATAGCGAACGAGTGAGCGAGAGGGAATGACGGGCTGGATGATTGATTAGTGAGTAAGAAGAAGAGAGAAAAGGAGGAAGGAAGGAGGGAAGGACAGCCGTTAATGGAAATTAATCTTTCTTCACTCCCACTCAGTCACTCAGTGTCCCAATGTCTTCCGATTTTCAATGCAAACTTAAATGAGCAAGGGGGTAAAGGGAAGATAAAGCGGGATAACCATATATATCCGTGGCGTAGGGGGGGGGGGGTGGAGTGACTTTTCAAACATAGAATTCTTCATTTTTCAGAGAATTATTCTGGCAAATATAAATTAAACAATAGCTAAATTATTTGCCATGGTAAAAAGCGTTTGCTAAGATTATTAACTGCTTAGGACAGTGATTCTCAACCACTGTGCCGCGAGATTCTTGAAGTGTGCCGCCACTGCTAGGCAGTGGTCCCTCCCGAATTGAGAATTTTTTTTTTTATTTATCAAATGACACCACATTTAATCCAAATATTTATTTTATCATTTGAACTAAAGAAGTAGTAACATTTTACAGGATGCAGAATGTCCTATGATAATTTTATTAGTACATCAATTAATCCTATTAATTTATTTTATTGTTAGTGTTCCGTCAAATTTTTAAATTATTAAAAGTGTGCAGTGACGAAAAATAGGTTGAGAATCACTGGCTTAGGACATATTATACAATATTGTATATACCTACATCAGGGGTGGACAGCCCTGCAGGAGCAAGTGCGTCCATCATTGGGCGATCCTATTCCCGGGGAACTAAATTAAAAGTGTTATTTTTTAGACTTTTTTTTAAACATTTGAAAACAATTAAAAAATTAATAATGGTTTAAAGTGGTTGTTTCACCATATGGGTTTACTTAGGATTGTTTTGAAATTTAGACAGATTATTATTTAAATACTTCTGCATCGATTGGTGGCAAAACGAAATTTATCAACAATATACATAGTTCCGGAGATATTAAATTATGATAGAGTTTTTCCAGAGTCTTATACATTGCACTATACGGGATTAGAGAAATTTACATACATATTTAATTATAATTAAGAAACTCTTCTTACCTACTATTTTGTTATAAAAAACTAAGCCAACATTAAATAATAACTAATACATTTTTTAAGAAAATTTTAATTCATAGTTACAACACAGTTTCTGAGATAATAATCAATAAATAATGAAAAATTCAAAATTATTGGATAAAAATACTTGGTAGGTTTCACATTAAGATATAAAAATAAAACGAATTTATTTTTGGAGAATCTTTAATCTCGATATATATATTTCGGGTGACTAACCCATCTTCAGGAGAAACAGAAAGTAACTGACCTGGATAAGTCGAAATTGAATACAAGTCAATGGTAAAATTTATTTTTTAAAGATAACAAAAGGGTAAATATTTAAAATTAGTGGAGGGAGAAAAGGTAGGAGTCTACTTTTGTTTAATTTTGAATGGCCTTTTGAGAAATGAGGATTTCGAATTTGAATACAACTCAATGGTAAAATTTATTTTTAAGATAACAAAAGGGTAAATATTTAAAATTAGTGGAGAGAGAAGTCTATTTTGTTTAATTTTGAATGGTCTTCTGAGAAATGAGAATTTACACACAAAACAAATTTGCAAATATTTAAAGAATGTAATCAATGATTGTACTTTTCTTGACTTCTAATTGATTATTTAGTATATTCGTTTTATTCGAGAGAGCTAATTTTATTTCCGTTGACTCTAAAAAATCTAAACGTAAGCCTTTTCTTTCGAAATGTAACGGAACTAGGTGGCTATTTTTATCCAATAATTTTAAAAAATGTTTCACCAAGTACCAACACCAAATTCCTTAAAAACTAATGAAAAATTTACACTAATAACAAGCTGGCAACAACGCATGTATTTAACCTAAAAAGTGTACTAAAGTAAGTTAACTTTAGTACACTTTTTGACGTTTTTTCGCTTCAGCCATTGTCGCAACAACTTTTAATCGTTGATAAAGAACTTTTTGTTTTATAAATCTCCCTTTATAATGTAGTCTATCTGACATTTCTATGATAAAATATATACAAGCTCAGACAGTGTTGCCAGATTTGTCAAAAGAGCACGGGATTGGCTAGTAGTGGTACATAAAGAGCAAAAAGTTTGTGGGCTTATGAATTATGAATCCTTATTGTCTGTTCTATATACTATATTATTTACTTTTTGCTAGAATTGTCGCGAAACAAATACCGTAATTCTAGCTGATTTACTGCCGTGAATTTACTGTAAAGCTAACTAAGAAATTGTTCTAATCTACTGGTAGACGAATGTCATTTTATTTTATTTATTAAAAATATGATTAGATCACGTTTTACGGATGAAAATTTGAATAATACTATATATATTTATCTAGATTAATTTGCCGCAACGCTGACGTAATGCTGCCGTCAGGAGCGCTGATGCCGTCTTTGCGGCAAATTTGAAATATAATTGTAATTGAAACTCGAATTTTGGAATGAAAGACTCCAATTGATTTTAAATTAAGAAACATTAAATTTATTGATAATTATTCCCCCCCCCCCCCTCACCACTCAAAAATCAAATATTCAATTCGCTTTTCTTTGCGCACAGAAAAAGAAATTAATCACATCTTATTTGATTTATATTTTATATATTATTTGTTTATTTTTTTAAAATTTGCCACTTTTTTATAATTTATTAAAAAATCTAAATTTTGTTATTCTTATTTTTTGATTTTTACAAAATTGAACGACTTAAGACACGCATGCCCGAGTTTCTCATGGCAATACTGGAGGGAGCAGCCTGTCATACAAACAACACCTGATTGATCTCTTTTAAATATTTGAAGCCTTATATCGATTATCGATCCCAAATTTAAAAAAATGATATAATATAATTCTCCTCCTCACACGATCCCACTTATTTAAATAAATCTACATATTTCCACACAAAAAATATCACAATGCTGTAGATTATAGAAAAAAATACTACCAGATTCATATCTAGAGCCTCATTTCTGTAGCTGTGTCAGGACGAAAATGAGGTGAAACTTTTAAGAGACTATGTATTTTCGGGAGTTTACAGGTATACATTTGGAGTGTGGTTTTTTAAGAGGAATAAAATTTTTGGACCGAGACGCTGCCCGCCAGGGCACCAGCCCGGAGGGCCGAGCTTCGAGGGCGTGCCGAAGGCACGCACGAAAAGCTCGTTATTTAAGAATAGCAGTATCAAATTACTGGCCTAATTTGGAAAATTTGTTTCAAGAAACACAGTTTCAACCTTCTCATTAACTAAAGAAGATAATAGGTGATTTCTATCAGGGGTGGCCAAAACGTACATCGCGGTCGAAGGTTCCATCGAAAGGCCTATCTATGGAAGTCGTCCGCGAAGCTGACGCGAACATTAACATATTCAAAGGATAAACTCGAAATTGAGCTGAATGTAAAAAAAAAAATTAAGTACCTTTTAGTACTCGTAGATACACCCTATGTTCAAAATAATGTTCCCAAATACTGGTAAAATAATCACACAAAATCGGTATGGTCTTGGCAAATGAAAGAATGCAAAAGGGCTATTATACAATATAATAATAATCAAGAGTGTGCTGCTGTGAAATATTTATTTGTAAAATTTCATTCTTTAAAAAATGGACAAAATAAATTTATTTTTTAAATACATTTTCAAATATTGATGTTTAATTTTCAGATCTCGATCAATAAATGGGTGGTGTCGGGGAAAAGAGCCTTTATCTTCACCCTGGTCAAAATCAAGCTAATGGCATCTCCTGTTTCTAAATATAAAGAAACAACTAAACAAGACGCTTTTTATCCTACCCAAAAATTCCAAAAATTAACTCAGTTAAAAAACTCCCTAAAGGAGTACGTTTGGTCACCTTACTACATTAGTCCAGTCAAATTGTGCTCAAATGGGCCCCTATGGGGAAAGTTTTGGGGTAGTTGTGATTTGTTGAATATATGTTTTTTGGGGCTCTGAATTCAAATCTGAGGTCTCCCACCAAAATTTCGTGACGCAACATTTTAGAAAATGCAAAAAAGTGTGAAAATTTCCATTTTTTGGCGTTTTTTTTTTGCTGCTATCTCGAAAACTATCAACTTTTCGTAAATAATCTTCCTATTCAAAATGAAGGTTCATAAAATTTCCTACAAATTTCATTGTTTAGGTTTTTTCTCCGACCAACCGTTCGGGCTCAAGCGCAAAATCCAAGTTTTCGACCTCGCAGCCCCCCGGATCTCCCAAAAACTCGCACTTTTTTCGATTTTTCCCATTTTTGACCATGAAGGAGCACGTTTTTGACAAAGACCACTCTATAAATATAGATTAAATTTTCTACAATTCAAACAAACTTTCGTTTTAATTGGATAATGGTAACCCGTGCCGCAATGATGTTGACGTTTTGAAAAACTGCAATTTTTTTTCTTAGATTTATAGATATCTAGCAATTTCCATGACAGGATATGATCCGAATCCTCAGAAGTGTCATGGAAAATGCTGGATATCTATAAATCTAAGACTTTTATAAAAAAGTATTTCAAGTCAATAAAATTTTCTAGAGAATGAGACAGAAATCAAATTTCTAGGATGAATGGTTTTCATTTTATGAAGAAAAAACTGCGATTTTTTGAAAAAATAGATTTCCTGTCATGGAAAATGCTGGTTATCTATAAATCTAGGAGTTTAAACAAAAAAAGTGATTTAAGTAAACGTTCAAGTCAATAAAATTTCTTAGAGAATGAGATAGGAATCAAGTTTCTAGGATGACTGGTTTTCATTTCAAAACTTCAACCTCATTGTGGCTCGGGTTACCATTTATCCAATTAAAATTAAACTGTTGTTTGAATTGTAGCAAATTTAATCTAGTTTAAAAATATATAGAGTGGTCTTTGTTGAAAACGTGCTCCTTCATGGGCAAAATGGGAAAATATCGAAAAAAGTGGGAATTTTTGGGAGATCCAGAAATTTGTAGGAAATTTTATCAACCTTCAATTTGAATAGGAAGGTTATTTACGAAAAGTTGATAGTTTTCGAGTTATAAGCAAAAAACGCCAAAAAATGGAAATTTTCACCTTTTTTGCATTTTCCACAATGTTGCTTCACGAAATTGTGGTGGGAGACCTGATTGAATGAGCGCCCCAAAAAAACATATATATGCCAAAAATCAGAACTACCCCAAAACTTTTCTGATAAAAACACAATTTGACTGGACTATATGTACCTATAGCAATGCTTATGAAAATTCTTCATTGCACAGTTGATGTTTTCCAAAAGTTTCGCCACTCCTGCTATACATCTTCATATTAAAATTTGGCAAATAAGTTAATGATCAAATGTATATTTACATTGTATGATCAAATTGGAAAAAAGTGAATATTTCAAATTTTGAAAAAATACTTATTTTAACTCAACTCGATGCTTATAATTGTTTTCTCTCATTTTGAATTAATTTCGAATCGATTGTAAATGGAGACCTTGGTTTTAATGATTCACCAATAGAAACTTAGACTATGTAAATTGTATATTCTGTGTATGAGTGTGTGTGTGTGTAGTAAAGTAAAGTAAAGTAAAGTAAAGGAGGAAAGGATCTTGTGAAAGCGTTGGGGGTGGAGCACTCAAGGACGCGGCGGGGGTGTGTTGTCTAGCGGGGGTTAGAATCTCTCTTGGGCAAATACGAACCGCTAATCCACAAGACTCGAGGGGGTGGTTGTAGGGGTGGGGGTGGGGGTGAGTTTTAATAGGCAGTTTCGCGAGGGAGTTAATTGGAAATTAAGTTGAGCAAGCAGTCTCGCACTTGAAACTGCGGGGGTGGATGAATGTCTTCGCCAATTCCACCCCCACCCCTCTGCGATATCAAGAACCAATCTCAGCGCAGATGATGGAATTTTGATCCGGCCAAGAGGATCAACAACCAAGACGAAATTGGAAGATAATTAAAAGCGAAGACAAACACAACGAGAAGGAAATTATTCAACCCTCTCGCACCCTCCTACCCTCCCAGCCTCTTGAAATCGCAATCTCGATTCTTATTAAAGAAAATGAAAAATTAAACAAAAAATCATAAAAATATTCAAATCGAAATTGAAAAGAAAATGTGACAAAATTATTCAATACTCATAAGTACCTAATATGCTTTCAAAAAATTTCAGCCATGATTCTTGTTGTTAAATAGTAACAATTTTAGAAATTCATTAGCCGTTTTTGAGAAAGGAAAAATTTCGATTTTTCCCATTTGCTTGTGTATATTTAAATAATTTAATTACTTGTTCAAAAGAAAAAGAAAATTTAATTAAGGATGTCTTTTCGCCGTCAATGTTAAATAAAAAATATTAGATTATAACTATAAGTTAATTTTTTTATAATAGTTTAACTCTCTATCTATGCTTTGGTGAAGTTTTAATCACACATTAGCGAGCAAATTTTTGAAAATAAAACTTTTTATAATGTAAACATTTTCTCGGAGGCTTATGGCTTGACATTTTCTCTTGAATTATATATACTACTTACTATTAGTTGCATAGATAAATTTAAAAAAAAAAAAAAAAAAATTTGCTTTTTGAAACATGCAGGTTTCTTTTTTTTGCAATAAAATATATGATTGACCGACGAATTTACTTAGATATTTACTTTAAAAAATTCCATAAATTTTATGTTTGGGTGTAAACATAAACAGTATTAATACAACGCATTGCCAAATCATACAAGAGTTATTATCAGCTGATTTGAATAAATCAAACTAACTTTTGTATTTAATTATTTTTTTTATAATTGTTTTTATTTCAAACATTTACGGCTTTCATACTATTTATATTTTATTGGAACGAAGTTCCTTATGGGACGCCTCGGAGTGGTACCCTAACCGGTGAAAAACGTCCGTAGCGTTAAGAAAAATTAAAAAAACGTCCGTAGCGTTAAGAAAAATTGAAAAATGCTCATGCGCGCGCATCCACTCAGCCACTCTGGAGGCGGGGCCTCTGGCTTGTGCTGTCTGAATTCCATTTCTCGAACATCCTTCGATTCAACAGGTTAGTATTTCATTACCCTTCTCTACCTCTCTGCTTCTATTTATCGAAATAATCCTCTTTAAAAATTTTTCCCCGTGAATCCCTAATTGATTTCATAACTAATTCCTATAATTTATTTATTTATTTAATTAATTGAATTTTATTATTTATTTATTCTATTTAAGGAAATAAAAATTAAAGAAGAAGAAAAAATTCCTTGGAATTTGATTTCCAACGAGGATTTGATGAATTATTATTAAAATATCTAAGATTATTTATTTATTTATTATTAGAGTATCTATTAGTTAGATATTTATATAATATACTGAGTAAAACATTGTATAAATTCATATACTGTTTTTTCTCAAATAGATATTTGGCAAAAATCGAATCACAAATATATATATCTTATTTTAGTTACCATAAAGCTATAGTTTCTATGATAGAACATAATTAGGCTTAATTATTATTATTCATATAAATACCTGTTTCTTTTTGTATATTATTATTATTATATATTATATATTTTTATAAATCATTGTAAATAAAATAAAGGTGTTAAGATAATTTTATAAAGTAGTTTCTTTGCTTTTTATCGATAAAAAAATCATAATAAAAAATGTATACCCGAATAATTATTTTTCTTTATACCTAGAATAGAACTTAAAATTAATATTTTTATAATAAGGAACTTCGTTCCTATCCGGTGTCCTACGACACAGATCGACTTTTTCTATTATTTTTCATTTGTATTTTAGCTTATTTTATTTAATATTAAATACTACACTTCTTTTGACTCAACTGGAGCGAAAGGACCTCCATAAGAAGTGAAATTTTTATTATAATATTTTTTATATATCATTAACGACAAATAAGTTATTTTTAACTTTTGAAAATATATAATTTTCCAAAATTTTTAATTCGAATTTTGAGTAGAGGAAATATAGCAAGGTTTTGATATAAATTGATACCTCTGGCTTTTTGTGTTACACAGGTGAACATTTTTTTCGGTAGAAAATCAAGCATGGCGGTCAACTAATAAATTCGAAATGTTATGTATAATTTTTATGTCAGAAATGTTGTATGTTTAGATATAGAATCAAGTAATCGTGAAATTTTTTAATGATGAAGATTAAATCTTGGAGTAAAAAGTTTTAGTATATTTCAGATTGGTTAGACTTAGGAGGGAGGGCAAAAGCCAAGTGATTGCATTTTTGGAATACAGGTTCAAATTCTGAAAGGGTGAATACAACCCTTCTGACATAATAAAAATTATCAATAATCCTTCGGATTTACTGGTTAACTATCTCTCTTGATTTTCTACGAATGGTTGTAGTTAATGAATTGAAATTTGACATAAAAAGTATGGATTTATAAGCTCCACTACTGTGTCAAATATTTTTCGATTTCTCATTTAGTTTCGTGTCTTCAATTCATGTTTTTTTTTTTTTTTTTGAATTTTAATTATTTTATCGGCAAATTGATAAATAAATCTCTGATCGACCAGAGGTGACTACTATTAACATAACATCTACACAATTCCTTCACATTTTCCAATTTTAATCTTGCATAAAGATAATAAATTAGTTTTAAAAAAAATTCAATCAAATTTCAAAATGAGAAGAAATTTTTTACCTTATACTGTTTTTTGACAAAAGAAATAAGAAAACGAGAGCATACCGAGTTTTGAAAAAGTTTTCACTTTTTCTTCCAATTCGTATTGAAGTCTCTTTTTTTGTGTGAAGAGCCCTTGAATTGTACGAGTATTATGTAGTAGAGAAAGGAGGATGTCGGCTGGGAAATGTCCTCCTCCAGTTTGTTCGATTCTTTGTCATGGCGCGTTGAGCAAACAATTTCAAGCCGTTTTGTTTTGTCTGTTTGAATTGGTTGGCCTTCGCTGGACACACACACACACACACACAAACTACCCCTCTTCTCTTTACTCTTCCACCCCCGTGTCTTTTCCTTTTAAAGTTAAAACCACCCCCTAACTCTCGTTGTCTTTGATTTAAAACAAACAAACAAACAAACAACAAATAATTTAATGTCCGAGTGAGTTTGAATTGGCTTGTGCTTAACCACCCTATTTATTCGTATTTATCAACCCTTACGAGAGTCGACGACTTGATGTCTTATGAAAATGACCCCCGGTGGCCTTAAATGAAAACCAATATTGACCCTGACGCTGTTATCCCCTTCGAAATGGGGGTTAATGGCGTTCAAGGCAGCGAGGGGCTCCCAAGGCAATTTTCATAAGAAAATATTTCCCATACGGCTTACACCTCAATAGAGAAAAACAAGGGCCTAATAAGAAGCCAAGGTCCCCCTCCCGCAGCTAGAACCATAAGACCAGTTCCATACCGTTCTCGACTTAAGGCATCTATTTTAGAAAATTAAATTCCATTTATCCTAACTAGAGATATTTGGCTAAAGTTTTGAATTATTCGGGCAGATATGCACTGAAAAAACGATATATTTATAGTTAAGAAATTTATTTGATATGAATAGATGGTGAAGTTAATTATGCTAAAATTTATCTCTGTTCAATATGAATAAATGATATACGTATTTTAAGTATTCTCATATTTTTGGAGCAACTCGATATATTAATAGTTAAGATGCCGCTATTTGAACCAATAAGTAAATTATGAAAATATTTTTATTTAAGTAAAATAGTGGAATAGTTAATATTAATAGTTGGGTATTTAAATCAAATAATATGTAATTACGACAAGAAATAATATAAACTTGAATATTTTTTATTTATAATAAAAAATATTCAAGCTATATAAATATAAGGAATAAGGTAATCTATGTAATTTTATATTAAATTAAAAGTTTTTGTGTCGAGAGTAGCAGAATTTTTGTATATTGAAGGAGACAATAAAAAAGTGTCTTCTGCAGAAATTATAAATTTTATTTATTTATAACGATATAAATAAATACAATAATATAAATATATTTACAAATAAATTTACAACGATATAAATAAATAAAATTTATAATTCCAGCAGAAGACACACTCTTTTATTGTCTCCTTCAATATGTAATTTTAATATAGGTATATTAACATTTCTTATAATCTTATAGTGGCTTTTAAAATTAAAAAAAAAAACAATTAATAATGTAAACAAAATTTTCGTTAATTTTTTTTAATATCTTAATTATTAAGATATCACTATTTGCAGAAAATCTAAGTCGTTTTATGATAATAAAAACATTCGTTTATATATGTATAATAAGAGGTTTGACTAGAAGTAAAAAGACATTCATTTGATATTAAGAGATATCTAATAGAATAAAATAGATCACTCAAGAATATATAATATATTTGAATTAAATACCTAAAAAATTTGGTCATATTTGAAATGATTTCGATATATCTTGATTACTAATAAAATATCTATGGAATAAATAAGAGCTCATTCAAAATGCTCAACTCTATCAATAGGTATATTTATTATAAAGAAATTGTTTTTTCAGTGTGGATAACTTTTCCTTCCTAAATGATCGTTTAAGTGAGGGGGGTTCAATCAACCGGTAATACGCGTAGATACACACCTAGTAGAATGCGGGAGAACACTAATATTACTGTCATGTTTGCTGTCTAAATTTAATTCGAAAGTTTTGCCTTTATCTTCAGTTGAATATCAATTCAATTCTGACTAAAACTTAATTAATTTAGTCTGCTAATGATGGCTTTCCGAAACTTTTCTAATAGTGATATTTAGTGGTCGTAATTATTCAGTGCCCTGATTTTTTATTTAATTTTATTTAATTAATTTAAGGGTAGCTACACCATTTTTATAATTCTTTAGTAAAACTCAAAAAATTTTATAAGCTACATGACTAAAAATCAAACCTGATGGCTTTTAACTCAATATTTAATTAAAAGACTTTTTAAATGCATTTTGGAATAAAAGCTTGTTTTTTGATGTTTTGTATAATACACTATTATTTTATACGTTTTATTAAAATGCAATCGTATATACTAAATATCATAAATATCAAGCTGATTTCTTTGTTATATGTATTTATATCATATTTTATAAAGTTTAAATAATATTTTTCTATATTAATTTCTGGAAACGATGAAATTTTATAGTGACATTGCAATTGCAAATTCAAATTTATATACAATTCTACCAAAACAAAGATATGTAGACAAGTAGACCAGATAGCGCAGGGAGTGGGGGGTATCATGCCCCAGGCGCTTATTACGAGTAAATTCTATATTATTATATAAATATGTGTTTCTGGAGGGGGAAGGTGGGATCAAATATATTTTTTAGATTTCAGGTTATTATTATTCTAATCTGAAATTGTTGGTAAAATAAATCTAGATAAAAAATTGTAAGCAAGCATTTTTAAGGAAAAACACTTAAATTTTCTACAATTATTAAATTAATTATAGGGTATAAAAGTGATAGTGTGACGTCACAATACAGGGGGCTCAATAAAAATGTGTCATAATGTGACACAGGGGGGGGGGCTAAAATCTTGAAATTCGTGTTTTTAATTTATGGAAGGCCCCTAAGGGGGTAATCAAATATTATAGAATTAAACTATTATACATCTATATATTTAAACTATCAAATTTATTAATTTCATATTAATAAAACTATTTTATTAAAAAATAATTAGATTAAACATTTAATATGTATAAGTATATATGTATTAAGTATTGAGAATTTTTTTTATGAATTGGGAAAATTATATTTATAGAAATATAGGTTAGAAGAATTTCGCATTCTTTTCAATTAGACATAATTAAATACTTATTATAGAGAATATTCAAATAGAGGCTACCTTACCTTTGTGGATTTAGTTATGAAGTACAGGAAGATTTCTAATATATATGCACCCACAAAAAAACTATTTAGATAGATTAATTAATAGCTATAAAACAAATAGAATAATGGCGATCTAATTAAACCAATCAGAGAGGCCATATACAACAACTAAACGCAACAATGGATTCTTTCAAAAATAAAACAATTCAAATTTAAAAATAAATAAAATAAGAGAAAGGTGAAGAGAAAATTATTTTCGATCTTTGGGGTCTGCGATCGATTGGGAGGCGCTGGAATAATTAATTGTTTAATTAATGAATCAAGGCCTACGCTGCGAAAAATGAACGAGGAGAGGATTAAAAAAGAAATTCCATAATTCATATAGACAAAAGGTATTAGTTTGGGTTCGGGAATCAGTAGCTTAGTGGATATAGGAGGTAAACCTCTTATGACAAAGCATTGCAGTACATATGCAAAGATCCCGGGTTCGAGCCCCGGCTGATCCTTTTGTCTGTAATAAAAATAATCTTTTCTTCGTTCCCTAAATTTGAAATAAAATAATGTTCTCTAAAATAAAGAAATGAAGATTAATGAAAGATACAATTTTTTAAATACAATCGGAAAAATTATTGTTTTTTTTTTATACGTTTCGAGAGAAATTTCCCTTTTTTTATAAAAAGATTTCTATTTATTTATATTATAAAACCATCAATAAAACTTTTTCGACATAATATTAAAGCAATAGCTATGATAAATGGGTGAATCGAGGGGTGAACCGCGACCTAATATCGCGTACACCTACTTCCATTTCCACCTTCATTTCCAAATAGAAGATAATAGATGAAGGGGCATTATCTAAAGAATTCCAAAATAATTCCACATAATTCCAAAAACGTTTACACCTAATTTCAATCGCAGTTTACCCCTCGGGTGAATAGAAATAAGGAAGTAAATGATAAAATTAAAGAAAAGAGAACATTGTGAAAGAATTGGAGGAAGAGCTCAGAAATGATTTCCATTCTGATTTAGTGTCGACTGAAGTGAAAAAAAATGCTATTATTACTAGTTCGAATAGTTAGTTGTCTATGATACTTAAAGAAGTTTCGCAAAATAATTTTTTTTTTCAGAGTATTGAGTACTGAGGCCTCGAGTCTTTCTTTCTCCCCCCCCCCCCCCTTTGAGAAGAGAATCGAAACAGATGAAAAAAAGCCTCGAGTCACTCATTCAGTGGCTGATCGAGGATTACGATCAAATTCAACATTCGGCATCATCAATAGATGAAAAAAAAAGAAAAATAATAACATCCATCTGTCGGCTCTTTCTTAAAGTCAGTCAAAAAAAAAAAAAGAAACATTTATCTGTCTGGGAATAGTTAAAAAAAAATCTCAATCAATTTTTTTTTCTAATAGATTAAAAATAACCCATCAATAATTCGAGTAAGAACACCTTTTTTACTTTATTTTCTTTTTATAACTAAGAATTTAGTCAGCCAATGAGAGATTATGTGCCTAAAAGAATATAAATTGTTAAAAATTTGTCCTATGAAAATAAATAAATAAATAAATCAAATATAAATAAAAAAAATGTAATATGGCCATCTCATCACTTTACAAGAGACCTGCCCCCCCCCCCCCCCCCGGCATTTTAGGAAGCTGATTTTTTACAGTAATAGTTTTCTAAGCATGAAAGGCTAATTGTGCAAAATTTAGTCCAAATTGGACAAAGGGTTCAAATTTGTAAAACTCTTCTTGGTCCGATTTCAACCATAATCTAATCTAATCAGTTTATAATCTCAATATAAAATTCTCTATATAAAAGTTAGTTTTGATCGCTTCAATAGATTTTGAGCTAGCACGCGGTTACTAACAAACATTTTGATAAAATAATGAATATATCTCTTCAAATATAATTTTTTCTAAGTTCACTAAAAGGTTTTATTGTAGACCGAAACACCGTGTATTTGTTCATTTTTTTTATCAAAATAATTTAAGCCGTTTTTGAGATATTTCAAAAATATCAAGCAAAATAATAACTTTTTACATGCATGATTTCAATATTTCACCATACACCCGTATGGTAAAGTAAAAATATATGTATAAGTATAGAATAAATAAAATTTGTTGATTGAAATGCGATCGGAATAGGAATCGGGTGGAGAAGCGGCGACGCTACCTATACTTAAGATTATTATTTTCTAAGATTCAACACCCCTACGCGCTTAAATTGGATACTAATCGAACAAACGCATTCGCCAATTTATTTATCCCTATGACATCTAGAGACTGGAACTCTCTTCCCCGACCGTCTTTCCATTAAATTATAACCTTCAATCTTTCAAGACCTGCATCCACAGATACCTTCGACTCCTACCCAATCTCTAAATCTCTTCTTATCTTCACGATACAAGGGTCCACCGCGGACTACAGAGGTTGTACCTTCTTGGTGCAACTTCTTCTTGTTGTTCTAATTTTAATAAAAATAGAAAATATCTTGTTGTTACAGCATTATATAAAATATCTTAAAAGAGAAAGAATTGAATCAATCTTTTTCGGACAAATTCTAAGATTTTAGTAGAAATATTATTAAATTGCGATATCAGAGGGGATTCATCCCCCCAGGAGTCGAACCTGAGAACTAACACGCTATCCGGGCAGTCAGCTCACACCCTCGAGACAAAAACCTCTCTCTGAATCGCAATATATGATATAAGCACAGAAATTTTTCACTCCATTCTTCTAGATTCCCAAGGGGACGAAACCTCTGATATGCAATGTAAAAATATTTCTACTAAAATCTTTGATTTGTTTCCTAAATAAAAATAAATTCACTTTTCAATATTATATAATTGGGTTGATTTTTGAAAAATTCAATCTTTTTTCAAAAAAAGAAACTCAAAAAAGATGCTTAAATCTTTACATTAATCATTTAAATATAGGAACCGACACTGAAAACTTTTTTCAGTTTAGCCTGATTTTTTACTATTCCATTCGAGTTGAAAGGAGTGAATAATTTGTAGCTTTATTTCTTATATATGTTGCATATCGGAGAGAGATTTGTCTTAAGGGTTTGGCTAACAGCCCGGCAAGCTTAGTTAGCGCTTGGGTTCGATTCCCAAGGGGACGAAACCCTCTGATATGCAATGTAAAAATATTTCTACTAAAATCTTTGATTTGTTTCCTAAATAAAAATAAATTCACTTTTAAAAAATTTAGCTTAAAATGAAAAATAATTTTTTCATAAAGTCCTCTTATTTAAATGTAAAATCCCGAGCTGATTTTTTGAAAAAACTACCAACTATTTTCAAAAAAAAACATGCTCAAAACTTTAATTATACATATAAAATATAGTTATTAAAAAAAAAATGTAATCCGATCTCGAGATATAAATTTTTCTTTTGAAAGTCAAAAACAAATGAGGGACAGGGGAAATGCGCATTTTTTTTGTACATTTTGACATTTATTATAGAATCTGAAAATAAATGACGATGGCGGCCCTATATATAATGATGAAATATATAGTTGGCTCAATTCAGGAGGGGCGCCAAACCTCTAAGCATGGGTAATTTTTTTATTCTACTGGAAAAAAGAATAAAAAATCGCTTGAAAATTTTAATAAAAATAGAAAATATCTTGTTGTTACAGCATTATATAAAAAACGAAAAATAGATACATTGTAGGCCCCCCAAAAAGTAAATAAATAAATGAATAAATGAATAAAAATAAGGGCAAAAAACGCAGAAGAGAGAATCCATCGAATTAAGTGTCTGTGTATCCTTGTCTTGAAGGATCCAATATATTATATGAAATATTTATTGTATAAAGTCGGTGTTAATAAAATAAATAAAGAGTTGTGGATGAGTTGAGGCTGGCTCAGTCCCCGCGCCGGATAATTTAGGCCTGCCATTATAATAGGTTCACTTTTTTGTTACCTCCTGTACTTATAGATTAAAGTTTTATTGGTAGAATACTACTAAGCACTAAGAAGAAGCAATTTCTGCTAAGTAACTAAGCACTAGGTATGTACGGTATTGTCGGATCATGTGATGGTTTACCTGATGACGTCCTGTCGCCGCACCCAGAGAACGTCTCGGAATTCTTTGCTGTCGCCGCCGGGGCCGACAGGCGAGCTCTTCGTATCAGAATCCTCTTTTTTGGAACTCTCGTCCCCGCCGAGGGAAATCACGAGAGTGGCAAGTCGGAGCAAAGCCTCCGCCACAGCATCCTTGACAGCAAACAGACAAACAGAGTTAAACCGAACCAGAAAGATCATAGACGCACTTTTTTATTCGAAAAATTGCCTCCGGAATTCAGGTGCGTCTTATACTCGAAATTAATAAAAAAAAAAAAAATGGTAAAAATGTTATTTTTTTTTAAAATTGCTTAAAAATTAAGTGCGTAAAATACGGTATATAAAGAATGCTAATTTTCTCATTAATATATCAAAGAATAATTAACACATTAACGAGAATTGTTTTTGATCGCGCTTTTTAAACAAGATATATATCGCGAGACTACTGCTGATTGAGGCTATTGGAGTCTGCCGAGTCTTAAGTCTGGACCAAGAGAGAATGAAAAAGATGTGATCTATTTAGCTATAATCCAGCATCATTTCGCGATTGGCCCGCATGACACTTTATATATCAAGTCAAGACTTAAGACTCAGCAGACTCCAATAGCTTCAACCAGCAGTAGTCTCGCGATATATATATTGTTTAAAAAGCGCGATCAAAAACAATTCCCGTTAATATGTTAATTATTCTTTGATATATTAATGAGAAAATTAACTTCACTATTTCTAGTTAGAAATATATAAATTCAGATATTATTTTCACTTAATATTTGACAAAAATGATCTGCATTCGATTCGCTATTGAATCAAATACAGGAAACTTATGATTTTTATAAAGAATGTGAAGGCGACTTGCCCTGGTGGGCTTATTCGTTATTAGGTTATTAGATGGTATTTGGCTGTTATTTTAGTAATTTTTCCTCTTGAATTATAATTAATTTAAAAAAATATAAATGTTTTGTCAAAACAGTGGTCGCTAAAGTGGTCGATATTAACCCCCAGGGGTCAAGATAACATTGTTAGTGGTCGTTTCTGGTTCAGTGTCGATAAAAAAATATAACACATTGTAAGATTAATATTCAATTGGTTTCATAGATTCTAATAATAATAATTATTATTATTCTCGGCGAAACAAATTTTGTACAAATTGTCTACCTATAAACACCGCTGACATGATAAAATGCTAACTCACAATTTGTGTTGTTCATTAAATTGAAAGTTTTTGCCGAGAGTAGCAGAATTTTTATATATTGAAGGAGACAATAAAAGAGTGCAAAGCCCTCGAATATATAATAAATATATAATATATAATAAATAATAAAAGAGTGCAAAGCCCTCGAAACTATAGTCTCGTTATAAATAAATAAAATTTATAATTCCAGCAGAAGACACACTCTTTTATTGTCTCCTTCAATCAGTGTTGTTCATATTGAATTACCATCTTTAACAAAGTTTCTAAAGCCTCCTAATCAAGAAATATTTTTAAATAATAAATTAGGGGAACAACATCCAGCAACTGTATTGCGAATGATATATTAAATAATAATAGTATTATAAAATGCTATAAAATCATTTATGAAAGAAAGCACATGTCGAAGCTTATAATAAACAAGAATTAACAGCCTACTACAATGTTTCTTTTATTATATGTAGTAGGAAAAAAAGGAAAACAAGTGGTCATTGTTATACCCCTAGTCAAAGAAATAATTGAAATCGTAATGAAAACAAATTCGGACCCTGTTTTGAAATGCTTGAATATAGTGAAAAGACGATGTATTGGTAAAATGGCAATGGAAAATATAGTAAGTTCCCCACCAACTTGATGAATCTTATTCAAGAGTTCTTCTTATTTTATGGTTTATGCAGGATATTAGAGTAAAATCAAACATACACAAATAATGTATACTACAGTGGGTGGCCAAATTATTATACTCATTTGAAAAATTATATCTTTCATACGTTTTTAAGAGTTTATTAAACTCATAATATCGTTTCAATTGTTATCTTTATAAATTTATTAGCTTAGGACAATACAAATTCAATAATACAAATACAATTCAAAATACAATTTCAATATTTAGCGAATCCTCCCTTTCCCTTTCGAGCAATCCCATTTTGTATGTGCTGCGGCAATGCTGGCTGGCAATGCCTGTTTTGGCTATTTCTTCAAGTCCAGTTGTATTGTGCCATGCTTTAATAATATATATCTATCAAGTCCCTTGTGTTAGTAATTATTTTATCTTTGCAAATTTCTTTTTTAAGGGCAGCCCATACATTTTGGATCGGGTTGAGGTCTGCCGAGTTGCCAGGCCAGTCCAAAAGGCTTATTAGACATACTAGATTACTACTAGATTTTTTGAAAAGTTTGGATAAAATAAATTTACTTGATAAAAATCATTTGAGTATAATACACTGTGATTTGTAGAAGGCGGTGTTGAATTTGAGCTGCTGTACAATGCCGATCCCTCAATACCTCCATTAGTAGTAATAATAGGTCATCTCTCTCATTTGAAGCTCTAATTCGACCAGATCCCGGTCTCCCAGGGTATTAAGAGTTTGTTTCTCTATATCGTTTTATCCACAGAGCTCTGTAGATCCTTCCAACCGATGCTTTAAGTCGTTGATACATTCATACCGCTACGATCTTCCATCATTTATTAGAGTTACAGCTTTGAGCTAGGTACTTCCTCGGTCTTTAGAGGCATTATGCTTGAACAATATTTCAAATGAAATTCAATTAAAAGATGAAATATTCAAATCGAACTGATAAACATTCAAATATTCAATTTAATTCGATATTAGAGGATAATCATTTAATACAATTCAATAAAGGAATCAGATTTCAAACCAGAAAATTTATGCTAGTTTAAATAAATTTAATTTTAAAGGGTTTAAATTAAAGTATTGTTTTCACTCTAAAAATGTTTAAAAATAAGATTGGAGTAATTTTTGGAGACGTACGCATAAGTGAATTAAGTGGATATCGATGAGGCAGTCCAAAAAAAAGAAGAGGGAATAGACTCCGAAACGTCGGTTTTATGAATAAAATGATAGTGTAAATTATCTTCTTCTTTTTTGGACTGCCTCATCGATATCCACTTAATGTTTAAAAATATTTCTACAATCACAGAATATATTAAAAGTTTCCATAAAATATGTTTTTTCTGAAAATTATTTGAAAAAACTAAATTTTTCTAAGTGTTCCACTTTTTTTGCACCACAGTGTAATTTGGCCACCCACTGTATATTAGGAAACACTAATAACTAAATATAAGCAATCTTAAAAATTCACACAAGCGTATTTTTTGTTTGTTCTTTTATAATTACCTAATAGTAGAATAGAGGGGGTAGGTCAAAAGTTTGGCGACCCCTGGGTTTTATAAAATGTATACAGTAGTCTAGTCTTGGCTTTAATAAACCCGAACAAACTAGTATTCATATAAGGGAATTTTTTATAACCATATAAACTATAAATAAAAATATTATCTATTTTTTGATAATTAGATCATTGGTAATTTCCGAAGGGTGTGGATGAAAGAGATGAAATCAAGTGTCAAAAGTCACAAGTTAATAAAATGCCGATCCCATCCATCCATCTATCAGAGAGAGAGGGGAGGTGTTAAATTTCGCACCCCCCCCCATACCCTCTACATCTATAAAATTGACTCATATCTAATAACCATATTATTATGATAAATGGAAAATAAAATAATAAATTCCTAATCACCCACCGGTGCATCTGGCTTGTTGATGGCACTTCCGGTATTTCGACGCACCTGTAATACAGACAAAAAATTCAAATTAGAATTTTACAATACATTGGAATATATTTTATTACCTACGTTTGATAAGGAAAACAAAACTCGAGGTCTTTTGAATAATTAAATTATTTTAGATTTTTTTCTAATTAAAAGCGACTAGCGTACAATTCTAGCTTTAATAAATAAAGTTTTTGGACACATTTCTAGTTTTTGAATCCGCTTTACAATTTAACGAGGTGTTTGGGGTAAATTTCTTCTCAATTACCAGGGGATAATATTATAGTTGTAGCTATATTTTGATAAAACTTTTGTTGTTAAATAGGTTATTTGAGTTTTTTGATAAAATCTACATTATGAACTATTAAATATATTTATTACTAAACTAACAAAGATATAGAATAACTAAGACGTTTCGATCACTTCGCTTGTGCTCGTTTTCAAGTATGAGAGTGTTAAGATAAGTTGTCTGACTTCTAGAGCCGGATTACTTTTAATAAAAATACTTCCTCCCCTTAACTACGAGATCGGGGTACAACCCTTAACTGCCGACACTGAAAAGGTCACTGCGCTGGAAAGAATTGTAAGAACTAACTCCAACCCCGACACTTGTAAAAGGAAGTATAGATTCGAGTCAACAATGTGGTAATTGTCGACTTTCAAAGAATTATTAACGAGGAGAATACTGACTTCAATAATGACTTAATTAAAATAAGTAAATTATATTGATAGAGAATTTTATGGTAATAATTATAAATAAGAAACTCAAGTTTAAATATTAAAACTCAATTTACAAGGGTTTATTTTCAAATAAAATGTGAAGATGAATTGTACTTTACAATAAATGAATGAGTGCTTAGATTACAAATGTTTGTTCAAGGTGAAGAGGATTCTACGATAACTGTAGCGCCGCAATCTGACGATGGATTCTAATAGTACTCACCAAAATAAGACGAAAATGAAGAATACCATTTTTTGAGATTTCGCTTTCGTTTTCGAGATATCCAGTTTAAAAAATACTGGTTTTTGTATTTATTTTCTTTTATTTATCAATTGTTTCTTAATAGAAACCACGGAAACCGTAGTATCGTGGGTTCCCTGTGGCGCCACTATCTGATGACGGATTTTTTTAGAACTAGTCGAAATAAGTAGGAAAGTAAAAATAAACTTTTAAACTACAAATTTGAACTGAAATTGAGTTTATGGACTGTGATGTCTCAAATTATCTCAAGTGAGCGCCAGTGGGCGTTAGCAATTTTCACTTTTAGAACTTTCCATAGGTTCGGTTCTATTCATCATCTCGGTTCATTTATATAAAAAAATGGGTTCTCGAATAAACTTTGAAAGGTCCGGTTAAGATATATTCGGTTCGGCTCGGTTCGGTTCTTATAACTTCATTTCGGACTGGCATTCAGGCTATTAGGTTGACTAACGCCAACCTAATCGCCTAAAAAGCAGCTCGAAATGAAGATGTACGAGCCAAACCGACCCGAACTGAATATATCTTAACGGAACCGGAAACGACTTTTACATATTCGAATTTTTTTGGGCATTTACTAATTATTTTTTAATTAATATTTATGACGGGGGTGGGGGATTGGAAAATAATGGAATTGGAATAATTATCGGAAAAGAGGTTTTTTTTATTTAATTAGTTTTTTCCTCTTATTAAAAACAAGGACTAAAAAGATGATCAAGGACAGTCGATGGTGGAGAAGTAATCTCCGGAGTCGAAGCTTACAATACAATGTATACAAAAAATTAATATTCATTTTCTAAAAGAATCGTCCGTCGTCAGTAGCGGCGCCACACGGAACCGCAGTGATACTACGGTTTCCGTGGTTTCTATAAAAAACAATTGATAAATAAAAGAGTTTAAATAAAAAAAACAGTATTTTTTTAAACTGGATATCTCGAAAACTAATCGAAATCTCGAAAAATGGTCTTATTTTGGTGAGTACTATAAGAATCCATCGTTAGATCGAGGCGCCACAGTTACCGTAGAATTGCCAAGGTGAACAATGAAATAAATTAATCACAAAAAGACCTATATGGTTCTTAGTGTATTGAGTTTTAAAATATATGAAGTATGCTTCAAAAAATAAGATATTTATGTGAAATATATAGGTATATTTCAGAGGGAGTGTAAAAACGATCAACAGATGAAGTGAATTGTGGTTTTTATCAAAGAGCTCAATATATGGTAGCTATACTATCTTCCTCTATGAGTACAACTTCACTAACACTTTCAGCCTATTTATTATATTATTATTATCTGGAAGAGGTTGGCCATGCATAATGAAATTAGACAATTTGTGAAATTCTCGTTTATTCAAAGGCTAAGAAAATTTTATTCCTACTTATAATTATTTGATTTAAATTTGCCAATTTGAAATCCTAATTAAGGAGCTCGTTTAACGTTTAGGAATAATATTTAATTAATTTTAATTACATGGATGCAAAAGATAGACATCACTTTTATCACTGGTGCTCAGAAGGAAAAACTGAAACGGCGGGATTAAAATTGAAAATTTAAACAAATTGTCTATTTTTGCAATGGATGGGTCCAAACGAAAAAAATATTTGAATCCTTCAACCTCCCCACCATACACTAAACAAGAAAACTAAAAATATAATAGGAAAATCTTGAAGAAATATTCACTTTTTCCTCCAAGGTATAATTGAACTCTCATTTTATTCAGAGAAAATGCTGAAAGTTCGAGGTGAAACATATTTAATTAAAATTACAAATAAATTACTAGGTAGATTTCACAGAAAAAAAATGAAAATGTCTATAAATTGAAATTCTTTTAATTCGAAAAAAAAAGATTTCAACTTTGTTTTAGTTGATAAAAACTTTCTCCTGGCAATGAGTAAGATTCAATTTCATTTCATTTAAATAAATTTTGATTTAATCCTAAGGGGGGCTATTACTAAATGGGACAAACCAATGTCGCTGTATAACTATATTAAAATAAAAAAAATAAAAATTTAAGAGAGTAGTTAGGGGCCGCCCATAAATTACGTCACACAGTAAAGGGGGAGGGGGCATCTTAGATGTATGACAAAATGTGATAAGGGGGCCCGGGGATCTTCAAAAATTGTGATGTCACAAAAGTCAAATTAAAAATTTTTAAAAATTAAACTTAAAATGTATTATATCCCTTAAGTTGAGTTTAATTTAATTTTTTATTTCAAATAGCCCATTTATTATAGAGTTGTTTTTGCTAAGAATTGTTATCCTTTAAAGACATAGTTTACCAATATAATTTGGTATAAATCGTTGTTTCTCTCTATTTAATATAGATTATTCTGTATAGAGTTTTCTTGCCCGTCTTAAGGCTATATATTTTCAATTATTTTTCATAGATTACTAATTTATTTTGAGTAATCACGTTAGTCATTTTAGCTTTACTTTTGCCTAACGACTGGCTAAATGGGCATTTAGTTCCCGAGGCCGAGGGGAGAAAAAAAAAAATTGTATAAAATTCCTTGTCTTCATTTGAAAACCACATCTGGTTCAAAGGGCTTACATACCTCAAAACAGCATCTAATTATTATACATAAGCCATCAGCGCTTTTATAAAAAAAAAAGTTGAGTTTAATTTATAAAAAAAAATTCTACAATTATTAAATTATAGGGTATAGGAGTGATAGTGTGACGTCACAATACAGAGAGGGGGCTCAATGAAAATGTGACAGAGAGAGGGGGGGGGGGGGGTCCTAAAAATCTTGAAATTCGTGTGACATAATTTATGGACGGCCCCTTAGTGTGTATGTGTCTGTGTGTTTCGGCACTTACAGCGAGATGCTGGACTAGGACATCAAGAATGGTAGTAATATTCTGGGTACACAGAACATATCTACTATTATGTTGATTGGCAACACAAGCCAAACGAAAAGCCGAGCAACAAGAAACAACCGATCTGGAAAAAAGAAGAAAGCAAAATTGAATTATTTCGTATGAGTGGGAAGATCGAATCCTGTCCGACTTAAAGTAAAGGAAGCAACATATTTTCATACTGTATACGGTGTATGAGAAAGAAATGTAATCGTGCAAGGAAAAGAGGCGTTTTATTTTGTATTTTCAAAATAACTTAAAAAAAACCTATATCTATTTTGATTTAAAAAAATAAAAATGAGTTAAATCACGATGTTAAGGTAGTTGTTCCGCGACAATACTAGCAAAAAGTTAATGCTAGAGTATATAGAACAGACAATAAGGATTCATAGTTCATAAGCCCAAAACTTTTTGCTGTTTATGTACCAATTCTAGCCAATCCCGTGCTCGTTTGACAAATTTGGCACCATTGTAAGAGATTGAATATTTTTATATTAAAATGACAGATAAAATACATTTTAAATTTCTATAAAAATCGTTTTGTTATTTTTTAACAAATCTAATCAACGTCTACGTTACACCTTATGAAAATTATAATTTTGAAAAAATCTAGCGCATGCATCTTTCGCTGGTTAAATAAATGCACTGTTGCCAAATTTTTTTTATATATTTTTCATTATTTATTCCTTATTATCTCAGAAACTGTGTTGTAACTATGAATCAAAATTGTCTTAAAATATGTATTGGTTATTGTTTAATGTATAAAAATGGTAAGAAGGGTTTCTTAATTATAATTAAATATGTATGTAAATTTTCCGATATCCCCTATAGTGCAATGTTAAAGAGCCCGAAAAACTAGATTTTTGAAATTTAATATCTCCGGAACTGTATTGTTCATAAATATCGTTTTGCCACCAATCAATACAGAAGTATTTAAATAATAATCTGTCTAAATTTCAAAAAAATCCTAAGAAAACGCATTTGGCGGAACAACTACCTTAAAGCCCAAAAAATAGTGAATAGGGAAAAAATTATTTTGAATTAATTAGAATAAAAGTTGTAATTTGCATTCAAAAATGCTGGTGTCCTCAATGTTTAATTTATAAAAATAATTAATTATTTCGTCAAAATGTCTGTGCACTCGTGAGTGAGTGAGTTACCTCTAGCTCTAACTAACAAACCAATAGGAGTATCGAAACGAAAGTTGAAGGTAAATTTTGGTAAAAATCGTAAGACGCATACTTAGCGACTTGATATAAGTATTTAAAAATAATAATTAATATCTCAAAATATCATTTTTTGAGATGTTTAAACAATTTAAAACTTTTTTTTAGACCATAGGGTTAAAGACAATTTTTTTTTCAAAATAATTTTTGTGATCTTTTGAAAAATCATCAATTTTTTCAACACGATTACATATAGGGTCGGGCCATTTAACTTTTGGAATTTGAATCGGTTATAAAAATAAAACTAATGAATATTTTTTCAAAATTATGAGTTTATTAGAAAGATTGGACATTTTCATTTAAGAATGAAATCCAACATCATTGAATTAAAAAAATGAATTGCCGTGGGGTCTGGTTTGACTACCCCATCCGATCAACCCAATTTTTCAGTACATTTTCAATTGGGTTGATCGGATGGGGTACTTTTATCAAGCCAGCCCCCACGGCAATCAGTTCAATGATGTTGGATTTCATTCTAAATGAAATGTCAATCTCTAATAAACTCATAATTTTGAAAAATATTCATTAGTCTTTTTTTATAGTCGATTCAAATTTCAAACATTAGATGGCCCACCCTGTACAATTACTAGTCGATTTATTGTACAAATCCAAGAGATTTAAAAGCATATAAATATAAATCTACGGGAGGGGTAAGAATATGAGAATTCCAAATATGAAATTATTAATAAAATTAGATTTTCGAGAACAAAAGAAACCCTTGACTTTTCTGAATTAATTTAATTTAATTTAAAGGTTTTGTTTATTAAGATAATGGCTTAAATTATTATTATTATGTATTTTTAATTTGTATTTTTTAATTTAATTTCGTTGTTTCTAACTTAAATATATTTTTTTGTTATAAAATTCTTCCAGAACTTAAGTGACTTAATTTTTAAATTATTTTTAAATTGAAAGGATTTTTTTAGTTACTAACTAATAAAGGACAATTCTTTATTCCCGTTTAGCCCTCTATCCGCTCCATCTGTTCATTCGGTTCTCCTCTTTAAGGCCATCCCATCCCCTAATAATTCTTTCATATTTACACTAAGTCATAAATAACTGTCCATCATATTAAAATTAAAATAAATTCTGTTCATTATTTTATGTTATCTTCAGTCAATGTTCTCTGACGATGAGTTAAGAGCTCGAAATATATAGAGTAAACTAAAAAAACATTTGTATTTTAATTTTTCTCCTTGTGAAACACCACCAACTCCAACCTAATTTAATTTTAACAATGTTTCACTATAAACCAACACCGCGTTCCCTAAATTTGACAATAATTTTATTTAATTATTATTATTTATTTTATTAATTCACTAAACAGTTTCGGTCACCAATGGTTGACCATCTTCAGTAGTACTATATGTAAGTGTTATGTAATTGTTTTAAAAAAAATTGACGAAATGTTTCAAATTTTAGTACTACTGAAGATGATCAACCAGTGGTGACCGAAACTGTTTAGTAAATTAATAAAACAAATAATAATAATTAAAAGATTATTGTCTTTTATTAGTTTGTGTCTAAAAAAACCTTTCAATTTAAAAATAATTTAAACATATTATGTATACTTTAAATACAAAGTGCAACTTACTTTGAAGGTAAAACAAGTGAGTTTTGTGAATTATTTATAACTGGATTCTCCAAAGCAAGTGAAAGTAGATTTCCCAGCGTCGTAAATCCACCGAGAGACAGAAAAGCAAGCTGATCAAGAGTATTCTGTAGAGAAAAAGGAAATAACACAATTAGTAATTTATAGGAAACGTTTCGGTTCATCTCGTCATTCATTCATTCAAGACCATTTACTTCAATCTTACCACAATTGTTTAATCACAATTTTTAATATATTGGTTCACTAATCACACATAGAATGGCAAAAATGCTCGTCATTTCCATCGCAGATCTCGATTGACTGTAAATAGAGGAATAAGTTAAAAAAAATTTCAAAACTCGAGACACTTTTCAGTTAGAGCCGAGCTAGTAACAAACTCTATATATAATAAACTATTAGAAATTTATTTTTTTATGAGAGATTTCAAGTTGCCGTAATAGATATAAGTTTTCTTAGAAGACACTCTTTTATAATTTTCTAAGATGAAGATTGAAGGGAATTTTCTGAATATTTAAATCGAAAGTTTTAAAGCTAGAGTTCAAAATCTAAGCAGTTTTCCGCATTGGAAATAGAAACATTTTGGCACGAGAATGAAATTTCTACGACTTTTCGTTTTTGAGTTATCGTGGATGTCGGAATTCAGACGAACATTCAGATAGAAAAAAACTATGACTTTTCTTCACCAATAACTCTCGATTAATTAGAATTAGGGTATCTAAAGTGAGATAATTTTTTTTTTTTTTTGTCACTCAACCCCTGTTTTAAGAGGAATACAATTTTTTAAATTAAATAATTAAGGTAAAGATTTAAGCATCTTTTTTTGAAAAAGATGTGAGATTTTTAAAAAATCAGACCCAGTTTATTTAACGTCATTAATATTAAGAAACGAATTTATTTTATTTAGGGCGAATCTAAGATTTTAGTAGAAATATTTATACATTGCATATCAGAGCGTTTCGCCACCTCAGGACAGCACTTGACGAGCAGTTGGCTAAAACCCTGTTAGACAAATCTCTCCGATACTATATGTGATTCCTGAGGGGATACGCATTGTAAAAATATGTCTACTAAAATCTTAGATTCGTTCCTAAATAAATAAAATTCGTTTCTTTATAAATTAAATTAGAAAATAAAGAAAAAATCTAATAAACATAAGGACCGGTTGGTTAGAGCTTCTCACCGGAAATGTGAGGTACAGGAGTTCTCGAATCCTGGCTGGAACTGGGTAATTTTATTTCTTTATTTTCTAATTTAATTAATAAAATTATTCTTAAGATATGTATATAGAATGAGCTATCTAAATTATTTTATTTAAATGCTTGGGGCTATTTTCTTAAAAAATATTTACCAAAACCTTAGTATAAAAGAAATGAATGGATGAAGGTTTGTGTCTGTCTGTCTACCTGTTTAGCTAAAATGCGATTCAATTCTCCGAGCGTCCTGTCGAGCTCCGGCAACGTGGTCGTCTGCGCTGACGAGGACGTTAGCTTATTCTGAACGAGTAGCTTGTTCACGTCTTTTAGACATTTATGCAATCGACCTTTATGCTGGGAGTCCACCTTCGCTGGCGGCGGAGGCTGCAGTTTACTTTCCAGGTCTTGGGCTCTAAAACAAACAAAAGCAAATTAAATGAAATTTTTTTATAATTTTTTTTTTTATTTATTTATTGTCACCGGGAACAAAGCCCATTTAGACAGCACATCAGTAAAGTGTTAGTAGGGTTAGTGAGGGAGCCGAGTTTTAGCCGGTAGAAATTTTATATGCTAGCCAGGATCGAACCCCGGCCTCCCGCTCCAACATCGTCATCATCGATGCCGAAGCGGGGCCAGCGCGTTAGCCAGCTCGGCCACTTTTTTTATAAATTTAAATTAAAAGAAATAAAGAGGTTCTTTTTTGCAGGCAGTTTTAATAATTAATTATATTCCAGCTCCGTGAACAGTAAAGCCCTGAAAGATGGCCAGATCGGACAGAAACGTTGCCGCGAAACGAAAAATAAATTGATTTTTTTGGGGAGTCCGTTAAACCTGAATTCGAAAGAATGTCCTTTTTTTTGTCCCTTAATTTAAATTTAGATTAAGTGTAAATTAATGTCTCTGTAGCTTATTTAAATAGAATGCCAGGGTTCAGGCAGTCAAATAAATAAAATAATTAATGTTCACAGGTGTAAAGTTTTCTCTTTATTTGGCAGCCTTTTTTCCCTCTGATCTTATTTAAATTCAAAATTATTTTTTAATAAAATTAATTATATTAATATTACACGCTCATTGAATGTGCGAAATTTATTTTTTGAAATTTGTGTTTCTGATGGTCTTCAATGGTAACGAAGATAAAAAGAAAATTTAGACGAATGTGTGGCATGACTATTTGAAGCCCTGAAGAAGTCGGCAAAGTCGACGAAACGTTGGCTAATAAATAAAAAAGTCATACATAAAAACTTGTCCTTATTTTCCTATTACAAGCTTTCAAATTAATACAAATTATGGACGGAAATGATAATAATATATTAATTATATATTTACCTATAAATAAAAATTCTGGAATGATTTAAACCAAATAAATAAAATTTGTATGATATATTATTAAGCACGTCGCTAGCTAAAAAAATTCCACCCGGCTTGTTTAGAAATAGAAAAATGTTCCCTTTCTGTCTAACTACAATTGAATGTCTTATTTATTTAATTTTTGCAAACATCCCTGTGAAAATGTCTATGCATAGAGAGGGAGAGGGGGGGAGGGGGAGGGGGTTAGTTAGTTTGTACCTAAGGTTCATTCTAATTCGTATTTTTTTACAGCGCTTTCGCAAAGCCTGTTGTCTTTCTTTGTCAAGGGCCAATCGAGGATCTGCCGCGGCTGTGTCGGCCGGGGCATCCACAATATGCTTGAGATCAAAAGCGGCTTGATCTGTCACGCCCAGCGGGCTGGGCGGCAATCCGGAAGCCGCCTGGACAGCCTCGTGATGCTTGCGACCCCGGACATGACTAAGCAGATAGACCTCAGAGCCAATCTGAAAAAAAAAATAAAAGAATTGAGCTTAGCGGGTGGCTTTGGTGAAATGTACTTACGTGGATTTGAGATTTTATTTATTTAGTACCTGGAGGCACCGAGCGATGCTCGGTAACTTCTTCCTTCAGTTAAAATCTTTATTTTAATATTATTTTTAATTTAAAATTCTGATAAAAAGGTCGATTTTTATTTGAGAGCCGTTTTCAAATTAAAAAATACAAATATATCTATATAATATCCGACCACTGTACCCCCCACCTCCACCCTGCTCGACCCCACCCCCGAAACCTCGCCCTACCCCCGGATCCCCGACCAATGCCCCCCACCTTCTGCACTCCCCACATCCACCCCCGCTCCGCATCAAGATCGCTTTCTCATCCTCAAAACTTGTTAATAGAGTTTGTTTCATCAAAATCGTTAGAGCCGTTTTTAAAATAAAAAAAAAAATGCAAATATATATACCATATATACCTGGAAGACCGAGCTTTGTTCGGGTTTAGTTAATGCTTGACAACAACACACCACAATCACAATACTTCTTCAAGGCCTTTGAGAACAATGAATTAAGGCAACCCATTGTCTGCCTGGGTACAAAAGGAAAAGAGTAACCTTTTTTAAAACCCTAAGAATGGGATTTGTCTACCTGAGAATAATTAATTTGATTACGAAAAAACCCATCAAAAACAATTTTGTCGAAGATGAGACCGTAACAGATCGAATTGTCAACCCAAAAACCCCCTAACCCGTGAATTTCATCAAAATCGGTAGAGCCGTTTTCAAAATAGAACTAAGATACAAATATATATACAAACAAACAAATAAATATATAAACAATTTTTGCTCGTTTAATAAGAGTAGATATATTTGTCGACAGATTCGATGGCAGTATTTTTCAACTTTTTTCAATTTCACGATGCCCATAAATTGTGATGATCAAAATTTGTTTTTTACTCTATTATCTAAATGTTTATTAATACATGTTTGAATATATCTTTAGATTTTAACCCTTAAGTTAGTACATCAGAATTTACAACAAACTCTCACTTATTATTGCTAATTACAATATTCAAATAACCCGGGATAATAAATAACAATAAAAAGGTCATAAGATACTTTTGAGCGCGATTCACTTGATTCCAAAATCTTTACACCAAATAATAAAGTAAAAAAAAAGAATCCGTGAGTTTCGTGACGCTAGATGGAGGTTTAACTTGTTAAATATATTAGGTAAATTATTAAAATATTTGGACGAAATTTTCTCTGGAGAGTGAAGGACTGGTAGAAACTTTAATTGAATGTAATGGAAGGCAGCCCAGGGGTGGTGTGAGGAAAGAAAAAGCTAACACGTATCCAAATAAGGTGTAATTTATTGGATTCCTTCCTCCTTTCCTTTCAAACCGACGTTTCGGAGGATTCTTCCCTCCTCTTCAGGTAATTCAGAAGAAAAGAAGGAAAAAATTGTTTTCTTCACAATGCTTCTGCTAAGGAAGAAAAAGTTTTAAACACTGCTGTAGAGAGAGGAAGGAAGCATTTTATTTGTTTCCTTCATTGACCCTTTGAAACCCTGAAGAAGGAGGGAAGAATCCTCCGAAACGTCGGTTTGAAAGGAAAGGAGGAAGGAATCCAATAAATTACACCTTATTTGGATATGTGTTAATTTTTTCTTTCCTCACTACCCCTGGGCTGCCTTCCATTACTTTCAATTATTAAAAAATGTTTCACCTTGAACGAACACCTATCTCCTTAAAAGTTATTGTTAAATATATCATGTATCAAACGGTAGTTAATTTATATAATTAAGAAATTTATTTGTATTCACCAAATTAATGTGTAAGTATTAAGTAATGGCTTTATTAAATTTTGAATTTTTTGGAAAATTTTGAGAATTTTGATTGTTTTTTGGAAAATTTAAAAATTTCGATTAATTAGAAAAACATTTTAAAAATTTATTTATTTTTTTAAATTTTCAAATTTTTTAGAATATTTTTCATTTTTGGCAAATTTTTCAAAATTTTCGATCAATTGAAAATTTTAAGTTGAAAATGTGCTCAAAATGCCAATGAGCTGATGAGAAAGAGAGAGACAAGAATAACCGGGTAATAATAATCAAGAGTTTGCTTTAGTTAAATCTACAATATGCATCTTTTAAATTTGAAAGAAAGAGAGAGAGAGTGAGATGCTTACCAAAACATTACACAATTTACAAAGTTTGACGGTGTCGTAGGGGGTGAGTCTGGGGGTGACCGCCCCGTCGTCCACCCTTAACAGAGACGATTCCAGAGCCCTTTGCCTGATATGCTCGAGGGACTCCTCGTGCCGTCTAGCCGTGTCCACCTGTTTCTGTTGGATCTTCTTCTGCAATTCCGATTGGGTGGCCAATTGGGCGGCCTGAAGAGCCGAACGACGCTCCTCACGATCTCTAAAAAAAATCAATTAAAATAAAATAAAATAATATCGTATCAAATAGAAAAAATAAGAATAGTTTTATTTCTTTTGCTTAAATAGGGAATTATTTTTTTTTAAGCCTTCGATAGGAGGATCGTTCAGTTTTTGAATTACTTGACGATTTCTATAATACAGTGATCGAAGATTTGGTTGGTTGAACAGTTTATTAGAACTTTTTGAAAAATAAACTCACATTATGTACTGTTTAATATATTTATTTATTAAAAAAGACTAACAAATATACAAATACATGACGTTTCGATCACTACATCAAAACTTGAAATAAATTATAAACGAACGAAGGCACGCCCTCTACAGCTCGGCCCTCCGGGCAGGTGGCCCTGGCGGGCAGCGTCTTGGCATGTGATTATTAGGTCTCCAAAATTCATTTAAAAAAAAGCTCCATCCCCAAAAGTATGTTTTCTATGTCCAGTGGTTCTGGCTGTTTTGATGATGAGTGAGTGAGTGAGTCAGTGTATCGGGCAAAGAATTTTATATATATATAGATAGATAAGGAAATTATTTTTTCTTTAAAATATAGGATATATGATTTCAAATAAATTTATGTAATTTGAATAAAAATGATACAAAAGTTTACTCAGTTTTTAAAACAATAACTGTAGTAAATTTGTTCCAGATCGAACAGTGTTTATAGAATTGTAATATTTTGCACCCTCTTTCGCCCCCACGCACTCATTTTGGCTATTGATTTTTACAGCATACATTTTATATAGTCTTAAAAACTAACATTACAAAATTTGATCTATATCGGAGAGAGTATTAATTTTTTGCCCCCACTCACATTTTGGGAGGTTGAAATTATTTTTTAGATATTTGCAATTAAATAATCCACAGTTTTCTAAAGAGTAAATGTACTAGAAAACTAAAAATTTCTATAATTTGCCCCTCCCTTCGCCCCCATACAGTCAATTTTGATAGTTGATTTTTACAGCAATAGTTTCTTAAAGTAATAAAGAATAACTCTATAAAATTTGATCAAGATCGGAGAGAGTTTTAATTTTTGCCCCCACTCACATTTTGGATAGTTGAGGGGAGGATCGGATTACAAAAAATCTTGAAATTATTTTTTAGATATTTGCAAATAAATAATCCACAGTTTTCTAAAGAGTAAATGTACTAGAAAACTAAAAATTTCTATAATTTGCCCCCCCCTCCCTTCGCTCCCCATACAGTCAATTTTGATAGTTGATTTTTACAGGAATAGTTTCTTAAAGTAATAAAGGATAACTCTACAAAATTTGCTCAAGATAGTAGAGAGTTTTAATTTTTGCCCCCACTCACATTTTAGATAGTTGGGTGTCAAATTTCAAAAAATCCTGAAATTAGTTTTTAGATATTTTAATTTAGTATTTTTATAAGTAAAAAGCAAGTAGATATCTTATCGTCCTTAAGAGATATCGCATAATCAGTGAAAACACACTTTTGCCCCCTTTGACCCCCTTAGGGGTCGAATTTCGAAAAACCTTTCTTAGTGAGCCTCTATGTCATAGATGTAATGATCCTCTCCAAATTTCATGTTTCTATGTCCAGTGGTTCTGGCTGTTTTGATGATGAGTGGGTGAGTGTATCGGGCAAAGAATTTTATATACCATATATAGATAGATAGATGTAATTGCCAAAGTTTTTGCAGACTGTATTAAGTGTGTGTAAATATGTGTGAATCAATCTAAATATGTAAATCCTATTACATATTACTAAAAGCGGTATAATTATTCTTAGAAAATCATAAGATGGTGTTGTCTTTCAAATCTGATGGAATGGATTATTTTTAATTATATATCAGATCAGGGTCGTATTTCTAAATAGGCTAAGTAGGTTGCACCCTAGAGAGACAAATTTTCAGGGGCGGCAGTTTCGCAATTTATTCAAAAGTTAAAATGAAGTATTTCAGACGTTAATAATATTTTTCCCTACGAAATTAAGAATACATGTTACTTAAAAATATGTTTTAGTCCTTCTACATACATAGTCTACTTTCTAAAACTATGTATAACATAATACAAATTCACAGCACGTAATCTTGTATTATAACTTTCTTGTAGTGCAATCTAAATAAACAAATAAATAACTAATTGGATTATATGATTTATTATATAAACCATTAAAATTATAGCTTTATCTAAGCTAAATGAACTTTATTTTAAAAAAAAGATGAAAACACTAATGAATTCTATTCTTTTGTTGTATAAAACAAATGTATTAAGCAAATATGAACTATATAGAGGGGGGCGGCAAATGGACTTTAGCCTAAAGGCGGCATACTCTTAAATCCGGCCCTGTGTCAGATGGGATGTTTTTCATCCCCTCTGGAATCGAACCCGAGTGCCAGTAACAGCAATCCGGGCCATCTGGATCACCTGGGAGGTGCGAACAACCCCTCTGACATATGTAAACGCGTTAAATATTTTACTCAAAGATTGTTATCTTAATTTGTAAAATTTTGTGATCTAGTGATTCTAAATTTAAACATATAGCCATGACATATAATACGATTCCCGAGGCAGTAAAACACAACCCCTCTGACATATAATTAAAAATAATCCATTCCATCGGATAATTAATAGATGACAGTATCTTATGATTTTCTAAGAAAATTTGAATCTATTACCAAATTGAAATCTTTCATATTTAATTAGGTATAATTATTATTAAATAGAGTTGAGCAACAGGAGGGGGTACCTGGCTTTTTCCCTGGCTGCCTCCTGTCTCTCTTTCTCTTTCTCTTGTTGTATTCTTCCGACCCTTTCCTCCCTGTTTCTCCTTTTCTCTTGCATTCGTTCAATCCTCTGTTGCCTTTCGTAGGCCAATCTTCGTCTTCTTTCTTCAAAAGCCGCTTCTTTCGCTGCCTGAGCTTCGTGGCGTCGTTGCCGAGACTCTTGTAAGCCATGCACCCTTTGATCGTGTTCCTAATTACAAAAGAACAAAAGAAAAAGAAAAACAATTATTCAATTTATATAAATAAAGAAATACTTACTCCTTTAAAAATTAACAAATATCTTCTCCTCCTATTTCATATTTATTATAGAACAGAATTAACCCTGAATCTAAAAATATGTATATATTTCCATCAAACCCAGTAAAAGTAAACCACTAAATCAATTCTATAATAATAAAATGATAAAATTAATATTTGGATAAGAAAAATAAAATAAAGTCAAATTTTTTCAAAAGAATTTAAAAAAATAAGAGTATCTTTGCAAGCGTGGTAAATAAATAATTATCGATAGGAAAAAAAAATCTCAGTTTCCAAATAAATGACTAATAATCCATAGTGATTTTCCCAAATGAATAATTAAATATATTCGGAAATATAAATGTGTATCGTTGCATCACTCGCATCCATAATAATTTTTTTTTTTTTATTATTATTTATTTATTTAGAATCAGCTTAAAATTACATATAGATTTAAGTAAATTTGATTACATAGAAATGGACTTGAAGGGTCGGTCATCCATTGATGACTTCCCTAATTGAATTTATGTTTCCAGTTGAAAGTTAACATTCGATCTTCTGAATACAGTACATGAAATTTCTTTCTTCTTCTGATTGTCCATAATAAAAAACAATTAAAACAGGAATAGTAGAGAATTTAATAATAAATAAAAAAACAGAGTTTTTATTAAATGAGCCAGACGTTTCGTCGATTTATTTCGACTTCCTCAGAGGCCCATCTTATCACTCTTTTTTTTTTTTAAAGGGAGAAGTTTTTTTTTCACTTATCACTCTTTGTCAAAAGACAATTTCACTATTCGACGAAACATCTTTTTTTTTTGGCTTTTCGGCCTTTCTAGCCATAAGCCAATTTGCGATACACTAGTTATTATTTTAAAATTTGTCTCTATCCCCCGGGGTCAGGTTTTAGCCGGATGCCTCGAGTCGGATTCGAACCCGGGTCAACTTGTTTAGCGGGCTGGCACGCTAAACCCTAGCTTTTTTTTTAGTTTAAAGAGGATGTTTTATTAGCACAGAAAAAAATATATACAATTTATTACAAAGTTACTTCTAACAATCCAAAAGAAGTATAGTATCTTAAATTTAATACAATGAAAAAAGAAAAGGGCCATTTTAAATGGACCCCAGTAGATTTTTTTTACATAATATAGTTTTTTTTTTTTAATTTTAATTTTACAATAAGTTTTTTTTTTGTAATTTTTATTTACATTTGTATAATTAAATTTTTGCACGGGAGAAGGCTTTGAGAAAAAAACAGGCTATTCGCTAACCCCCCCCCCGACGAAACATCTTTAATCTTTTTTATTATTTCTACAATTCATCCCCTTTTAGCAATTAAAAAATCAAACAATTATTAAACTTTGATGTTGTTTTTAATCAGACTTCAATTTGCAAATGCCATCCATGTCTGTTTAAAAACAAAATTGAAGTTTTATATTTTTTTGATTTTTTTAATTGTTAAAAGGGGAAAAAAGTTCAAGATTGTTGAGTATTTGAGGCCAAGAATGTATTGTAGAAATAATAATAAAGATTAAGATGTTTCGTCTCATAATGGAATTGTCTCTTTTGACAAAGAGTGATAAGATGGGCCACTGAGGAATTCGAAATAAATCGACGAAACGTCTGACGCATTTAATAAAAACTCTGTTTTTTTTATTTATTGTCCAATTCCCTGCTATTCTTGTTTTAATTGATAAATGTGTATTTTATACAAAAATTGAAACTTTTACCTTTGCTAAACAGCCCAACACTGAAGAAGTATGAATTATGAGAAAGTTGTTATTTCGCTGAAGGTATAATAGAAGAGTCGATTTTATAATAATCAAAATCAAAGAGTTGTTCGCTGCTTTAGAGATGATTTTTCTTTTATGCTCGACGGAGCAACAGAGTATAAGAAAAATTAAAATTAAAATTTTATTTTATAGAAATATCAATCTTCAATTTTAATATAATCTTGGATTGTTTTCATATTTTGTAATATTAAAATATGTATTTTTTCTATTTCCTATATACTATACATTTATACATAGACAACAAATATTCATTCATATATCTTATCCATATGGAAAAATCACGTTTTGACAAAATGAAAGAAATTGTTTTCAACTTTCTTTGATTCACAAGATATCTTATTTTTTTACCATATTAGAGCAATACTATTAGCTCATATTATATTCTTTAAAGTGTTGGTAATTATCCATGATGAATAAATACACAGAGCTGTCTGATAGGGATATTAACTCAAAATTTCGAAAAATCGAGATATCCCCACTACTGCAGTAGGGTGCGATTTATCTATATTCAGTGCTGTGGTTTTAACCTTAGACCATGAAATATATAGACACCCCCTGGTGTCGATTTGGTGAGGCCAACATCACCCAGAGAACGTGACGTCATCTGTAGGTAGGAACACCCAGAAATAGCATGGCCACTATGGGAATTATTATACATTGAGATAAATTTATCGTAGTTTAAATTATTTATTTTTGGATTCCAATAATCGCAAATTAATATTAAATCAATATACCAAAATATTTATTCTAGAACGTAACGTCATCTGTAGGCGATGTTGGCCTCACTTCACTCTGTGTGGAGAGTAGCAGAGAGCGTGTCTATATTTTTCATGGTCTAAGGTTTTAACTATTTAAATTTCTATTTCTAATATTGCTGTTTTCTTTATTTCAATGAGTTCACCTGTGATTGTGCCATTAGATCGTGACGTTTGTTTTGCGCCTCGAGTTCATTGATGAATGCGATCTCTTTGGCTTTCTCATCTTCGTCATGGGCCTTTTTGACAATTTCACGCAGATGATGGTTGCGGTTCTCTTCCGCTCGGCGCAGTTTCTCCTCAAGTCGTTCACGACGCGTTTCCACCAGGAGGGCCTGAGCTGCCTTCACCTAAACACACACACACACACAGACACGAAATGCATTAGTCATGTTCTTCTAGTAGGTACTAAACTAAAAGACTCCTATATATTCTAAAAACTAGATATGAGCCGTTTATTTTGAAAGTGGCGTTAAGCCCCATTGGGAGAGTTTCAAATGGTAATATGGAAAATATTATGCAATACAATTTTATTAGATCCCAGCTTTATGTTTAATTATCAAACTAGAAATTGAATTATCAATTTGTAATGAATTTGTTATAAACAATAGAACAGCGACTGTCCACAGAAAGAATCGCATTGTTCTCGCGCAGTCTGCGTTGAAAACCAGAGTCATGAACAATGTTGTTTCACTTGCTGAGTATTTCTACAATTTTCTTAAAGTTGTTACATTATATACCACCTGGACACCATAGTTATTTTAAATCCCTACCGCATACACATACTGGAGAAGATTGAATTATAATTAAAAAAACAATATTAATTTTGATGTAAAAATTATTTAACAAAGAATAAAAGTTGAATATTTTTTTGATTTTATAAAATAAAAGTGT
This sequence comes from Forficula auricularia, assembly GCA_024734495.1. Taxonomy (NCBI): domain Eukaryota; kingdom Metazoa; phylum Arthropoda; class Insecta; order Dermaptera; family Forficulidae; genus Forficula; species Forficula auricularia. The sequence goes on along the minus strand of JALMQS010000625.1, from coordinate 669,972 downwards.
ACCATATACATTTATTTTTATTTCAAGGGACAATTACTTTTCCTATGGATTTGTACTTTCTTAAGAATTGAAAACGTCATTTCATTGATTTTGAAAGTAGCGTTAAGACCATTCATAGCCATCCAAAACATATTATTTCTTAAATAATCTTAATTATGATAATTGGGATGATAAATTTGACACCCTTAAAAACCCAAAAACATTATTCTACTATTTTATCTATTACCAATATTTTTCAATTTAATCCAACGCAAACCTTTCAATATCTCGATTCGAACATAAATGGACTTAACGCCACTTTCAAAATAAACGGCTCATATATGAATTTTAACAGCATACATATTATTTAATTATTCAATCGGCTTCTTATGCATATAAAAATTTAAAAAAAACAATTATAGCGAGCCTGAGGAAATCCAAATAAAAATTCCCAACACTATTTTGCGGTGAAATTGTTAAAGTGCCGGACCAGTTGATTCACCAATACGTTTGTCCTTATGACTCCGAGGAAGTGGAACTCTCTCTCTGCCTGCGTCTTTCCCGTCACTTATAACCTTCAAACCTTCAAAACCCGGATGGTGCACAAACACCTACGCCCTCCACCTTTTCTCTTGATCTATTCCTGATTCTCTTCAGAAATGCAGAGATCTTTCGAGATTCAAAGGAGCCGCATCTTCCGAGAGCGTCCCTTCTTGTATTTGATTGCATTAAAAAAAGGGGGAGGACAAAATTCCCTTGTCTAATTAAAAGGGTTTTCTTTAAAGCATTGGCAAATAGCCTGCAGTGGCGTACCTAGAACTTTTGCCGCCCGGGGCGGTCTCTAATTTGCCGCCCTTTCTAAGTCAATCAAATGGTGGGTTTTATAAATTAATAAACATAAAAAAATAATTGTAATTGAGACAACTATGGGTGGGAAACTTCGTTACCATTGGATGCCATATTGCCACATTTAAATTAGGCAGTAATAAAGGAGGCTACACAAGTTGATATACCTATAAATGCAACTTTTATAAAAATACAAGATACTTTTTTAAAGGGCACAAGAAACTTACGGAGGCCGCAGTTTCCCCACTTATGAGACAAAATATATACATAATTTACAAAAAAAAATTACCATTAAATATTTTATATTTATAACATGGGATGGGAGAAGCGAAAACGAAATTAAATCAAGAATTGCCCAAGCAAAAATGGGGTTTAATTGAAAACAAAAACTACTATGCTCCTCCTCAATCAGCTTAGAAAACAGGAAGTTGCTATTGAAGACATATGTTTGGAGCATAGCCATGTACGGGTGTGAAACCTGGACAATTAGAAAAGCGGAGAGAAAGAGATTAGAGGCTTTCGAAATGTGGTGCTACAGAAGAATGATGAATATCAAATGGATGGATAAAATTACAAATGAAGAAGTTCTTGGAAGAATCGGAGAAAGAAGAACCTTGTGGAAGAGTCTGAAGAAGAGAAGAGGTCAGATGATGAGACATGGGGGACTGCTTAGGGGATGATATCTTGGAGGGGGAGGTGGGAAAGAAAAGGGGAAGGGGAAGACCCAGATTAGAATATTTCAACCAAATAATTGGGGATATGGGATGCCAGACATTTAGAGAGGTCAAACAGCTGGCGGGGGACAGAGTCGAGTGGAGACGGATTGTTCCATCAAACCAGTCTTAGGACTGTATACTCAATGATGATGATGATGATAAAATAAATAAATATTTCGTGGAAATCGAATAGTAAACTTATGAAGTGAACAAGTTGTTTTTTACAACAATCTAAATATAAAAAATGCCGCCCCAAAATATGTGCCGCCCGGTGGGGAGCGCACCCCCCTAGGTACGCCACTGTAACCTGTTTAATTAAATATTGTTAAGGACGATAATTTTAAATCAAATCACCTTAAAACTATTATTCAAATACATATAATAAAAAAAAGTGGTGCGTGTGTTCGTGTACCTCTTCAACTTTATTGAGTAGTTCGCGTAGTCGTAGGCTCCTGGCCTGCTTGAGGGACTCTCTCTTGGCTTTGGCGTGTGCCTGTTTCTCCTGGAATCTCTTGAGAGCATCGGTGAGCGTGATGGGTCCTCCGCCCCTGCGCCTCGACGGCGACGACAGCTTCTGATGCAGCTCCTGAGCTCTTCCTGGATGCCTGGCCTCCAGCGCCTGCAGCTCCTTAAGTGCGGTTATGCAGTCTGCCCACGACAAGCCCACAAGCATTTTCTCATAGCGATTCTCCAGGTTATCCAGTGATGAGGGTGGAGCCTCTTCCTCCTCCTCCTCCTCCAGGCACACATCCGACAGGTGGCTGGAGATTTTCCTCAGCACACTCTCATCTCCCGCCACTGTCGCCTCTCCATCCGTTTCCGTCTCATCCGTTTCGGTGTCGCCCTGAAAACAAACACACTACTTTAATATACGGAATTTCAAGAGAATAATCACGAACATTTCAATTATTAATTCTACATAATTGTAAAATTATTTCATTATTTTTTGAAAAAAAAGGAAGAATTTCCTCTCTCTCTGTTAAGCCCAGGAATTTATTAAAAACCTAGTTTAATAAGTAAATTTTCAAATTTTGATTTCTAACTCTAATCAGCAGCATGGCGTCAAATATTGATTGGTCTCTTTGAGAAAACTAAAAAGGACTTTATGGTTTTGTTATTCGTCTGACTTTGGAAATCATTTTTAAATAGAAATTTCCGTTTTTTGGGAATTCGTGAGGTTTATTTAGCCCCAGAGGTGGTTGGAGTTCCTCAAAAAATTTTAAAGAAAAAATATATATACTAATGTTCTTTCTTTATTTTAGTCAAATTTATAAATAGAAACAGTTTCGGCCGGTTCGACCTGCAATCATCAGTCTGGAAGACATGAAAGTATGTAAGGAAAATTACAGTAGGTACTGAACAAGTGTTTATCTCAAGCTGTTATGTTATATGTGTTATCTCTAATTATAGTTTGTATCATGTCTTCCAGACTGATGATGGCAGGTTGAACCGGCCGAAACTGTTTCCATTTATATTTTATTATATTTATATATTTTTTCTTTTAAAATTTTTTGAGAAACTCCAACCACCTCTGGGGCTAAATAAACCTCACGAATTTCTAAAAACGGAAATTTCTACATAATATAGCCATCTGTGTGGATCCTTTTTAAGGTTCCATTCAAATGTAAAACGGAACCCAATTACTTTCTTCAAATAAAGCTCATATATGGTACTTATTTTTATAATGTGAGACGAAATATATAAAAATATACGAGATATATTTATATTTTGATCCATCCGCTCTTAAGATGGTGAACTAATGTTCCACGAAACATTGTCGGGATGGAGAAATAAATTTATAAAAACTTATTAAATAATAACCGTTATTTAATCACCTTAAAAATGTCTATAATTGAAGAGTTGTAAATCGAAAGGGTCTAAGTACCATTTTTTTGACTTAGTTGTTTCAATAGGAACTATAAGACATTCCTATTAACAATCAAAGGGGTCATTTTCAATATCTAATCAGATCGTATGTAGTTCGTACAGCGATCAAAAGATAGCAGAAGATCCAAAAGTGCCAATGCGAATAATATTGTTTAATATATTTATAATTTTCTCATTAATACCATATATTAAAGAATAATTAACACATTAACGAGAATTGTTTTGATCGCGCTTTTTAAACAAGATATATATCGCTTAACTACTGCTGGTTGAAGCTATTGGAGTCTGCTGAGTCTTAAGTCTGGACCAAGAGAGAATGAAAAAGATGTGATCCATTTGGCTATAATCCAGCATCATTTCGCGATTGCCCTGCATGACACTTTATATATCAGGTGCTTCAAAAAAATGTATACACACTTTGAACTTCCATAGAAAATTTATTTACCGTTCTACAAGTTAAATTTCAGGAAAATGAAAGCTGAAAGTCCAATGTAAATGAAGCATATAACAAATGTTAATACTGTCCAAATTGGTGACCTGCAGCATCAATACAATTCTGAGTACGAGTCACCACTGATTCGTACATCGTATCAAAACGTCCAATGAGATTTCTCTACACACTGCTTGAATCTCATTCCAAAGAATGTCTGGGTTGCGTGGTTTGCGTTTGTACACCTCATCTTTTACTGTGCCCCACAAGAAGAAATCCAGTGGTGTAAGGTCTGGAGGCGTGCTGGAAACTCGATTGGCCCCCTGCGTCCTATCCACTGGCCCGACAAATTTGATCCAGGTAAGCTCGTACGTCCCTGGTGATAGTGCGGCGGGGCACCATCTTGTTGAAAATAAAAATCATCACACCGGACGTACGAGCTGCCCGGATCAAAATTTGTCGAGTGGATAGGACCGAAGCCACATCCAGAGCTTCAACCTTACACCAATGGATTTCTTCTTGTGGGGCATCAGAAGATGAGGTGTCAAACGTAAACCACGTAACCTAGACATTCTTGGAATGAGATTCAAGCAGTGTGTAGAGAAATCTCATTGGACGTTTTGATACGATGACAGAATCAGTGGTGACTTCAAGTGTATTGATGCTGCGGAACAGTATTAACATTTGTTATTTATGTTTACGACATTGGACTTTCCTGAAATTCTAGTTTCTTTGTAGGACGGTAGTAAATTTTCTATGGAAGTTCAAAAGTTATACATTTTTTAAGCACCCTGTATATATAAACTTTGCTCGTTTAATATAATAAGATAAGTTTCTGGCGCTCTGGACTAGGAGATTGAATATATAACATCTCAGATTTCAAATTCATTTGGTGATCCATATCAGTGTTTGATATAAAAAGTGTCATGCGGAATAAACCGCTAAAATGATGCTGGATTATAGCCAAATGGATCACATCTTTTTCATTCTCTCTTGGTCCAGACTTAAGACTCAGATAGACTCCAATAGCTTCAACCAGCAGTAGTCTCAGCGATATATATATCTTGTTTAAAAAGCGCGATCAAAACAATTCTGGTTAATGTGTTAATTATTCTTTAATATATTAATGAGAATATTATAAATATATTTAACTTCATTATTTCAAGTTAGAAATATATAAATTCGGTTATTATTTTCACTTAATATTTGACAAAAATCACATGCTTTCGATTCTCTATCAAATCAAATACAGGAAATATACGATTAAATATTGTTTAAGTCTAATTTCCTCGGAACAAAATTTTTAGCATATAGACGCTTTTGATTTACAACTCAGCAATTTAAAACATAATAAGGTTGAAAGAAAGAAGAGATTTAAAATTTTTGATTCTTTAAAATATGATATAAAAATTGTTTGAGCCCCTACTCGACACAATTCCCATGCTACTGGATCTAATCAAGGGCGGATCCAGGAATTTTTTATGGGGGGGGGGGAGAATGTATATAAGGTGCCCGATGTATATAAGATCTACTTTTTATTTTTTTACAACTTTCATATCTCATATTTTAAGTTCATCATCATTGAGTATACAGTCCTAAGACTGGTTTGATGCAACAATCCGTCTCCACTCGACTCTGTCCCCCGCCAGCTGTTTAACCTCTCTAAATGTCTGGCATCCCATATCCCCCAATTATTTGGTTGAAATATTCTAATCTGGTTCTTCCCCTTCCCCTTTTCTTTCCCACCTCCCCCTCCAAGATATCCCTAAGCAGTCCCCCATGTCTCAGTGTGTGCCCCATCATCTGACCTCTTCTCTTCTTCAGACTCTTCCACAAGGTTCTTCTTTCTCCGATTCTTCCAAGAACTTCTTCATTTGTAATTTTATCCATCCATTTGATATTCATCATTCTTCTGTAGCACCACATTTCGAAAGCCTCTAATCTCTTTCTCTCCTCTTCTCTAATTGTCCAGGTTTCACACCCGTACATGGCTATGCTCCATACATATGTCTTCAATAGCAACTTCCTGTTTGCTAAGCTGATTGAGGAGGAGCATAGTAGTTTTTGTTTTGTATTAAACCCCATTTTTGCTTGGGCAATTCTTGATTTAATTTCGTTTTTGCTCCTCCCATCCCATGTTATTTTACTTCCTAGGTAGCGGAATTCCTTAACTCCTTCTAGGTTTTCTTGGTTAATTTTGATGCATTCCTGTCTCGTTTGTTCTTTTTTGTACATACTAGGACCTTGGTTTTATTCTTGTTTATTAAAATAAACAAGAATTTTAAGTTCATTGATATAAAAAAAAATGTTATAAATTCCCTTCCGAGATTTGGCCGCCATTTTTTGGCCTCTATGGGAGGTGGGCGGCTCGCCCCCTCCGCCCCCCCACCCCTGGATCCGCTCTTGATCTAATTAAATACAAGTATATAATATGAGATGTGAGAATTTTAGAAATGTGAAAGGTTTTGCTTGGGTTAGAATGGAGCGGTTGAGTCAAACCAGTCTTCAGACTGATGACGATGTAATCCAAATGAGAGTGACAAAAAATAAAGCGATAAGATACTTTGCTTAGAATGGAGGGGGCACAATTATAATTATTTATTTGATTAAGGATGATTAAAGTGATAAACAAATTAAATGAAGAAAGAAAAATAAATAAATTAAGAATTAAAAAATAATCAATAAATTTCATTTTTAATATTGAATGTGGGGTGGGGGGGGGGACGATGCCAAGGGATACGTCGGTCAGTTGGAAAAACATCATGGAGGCTTTCAAAGCGATTAAGCCATGGCTTATTGTAAATATTATTAGCATTAAACTATTCATCCTCTTTAGCAAATAATAAATTATAATTAAATAGAAACAGCCAAGAGATAATAAAAAGTACAAATTCTGAATAAAATCATCGTCAATCTGTTAAAATTCAAACGTGTGCGGCGGGGGACCCCCGTCAGGAACGAAGTTTTTGAATGTGTTAAATATAAAAGTTATTTGTATATAAGGGCAAAAAAGTTTATTCCTCTTAAAAAATCACACTCCAGAGACATACCTATATAACTAAAAATTTTAATTATTTTTTTGGAGTTGTTAGATATATATTTATGTTATGTAATTTTTAAATATAATATTATTATTTTTCATGTTTAGTTTTTTTTTTTTTTAGTTTTTTTATTCAGGATTCTGGACTAAGTATTTCTATCTTTCAATTTAGCCTAGGGAAAATTTATATTATCTTACTATGGACATAAACTAATAAATGATTTTAGGTTAACCTAAAATAAAAACAATTCTGTTACCATCGACAGTGAAATCTTTTATTCAACTAATAATAAATGATTGTATTGATTAATTTAATTCTTATTTTTATTTAGATCAATCGTTTGTATCTGATCACGCCATATTGTTTCGGCTCGTCCCATTTGAATCCGATAACTTTCTCGGTGAAATGGTCGCTGGCGACGCTCCTCGCCATCAGCGTCGATTTAAGCGTATCCTATTACGTCTACATTTACAAGCCACTGCAAACCGACTCTGATTACATCGTCAAGGTTTTCACAGTCATCCATATATTGACCATTAAGGTACAATTTTAAATACAAAAGTAAACTCTTATAATATACTCCCTCTGTCCGAAAATATGGTATACATTTGAAAGAAAATCTTAGATTATCTCGAATTTCGAAAGCAACTGGCAATACTCATTATATTGTTTTTGTTCACATTGGTAACTAAATATCTTAACATATTTGACAGGCGTTGATTTTGAGTTAACCAGGGAATTTGAAGACCAAAGTTTAGTATTTTTAAGAAAAATAAAATAATCACCGCTGTAATTTCAAAATGGAAAATTTTAACTCAAATAACGTCAATTTATAAAGAAGAGTAGCCAAATTGAAGCAATTGACTTATGAACAACGTTATGGTATCTTGCAACAGCTATTACAGTATTTGAAGAACAAAGAAAAAATTAGAACACGGTGGTATTAATCAAAATTGATGGAATGTGTTCAAGATGCATTTAATAAACTAGAGAGAAATATCTACTCTTGATAAAGTTTTTATAACATTACAAACGCGTATGGAATCAATTATGTTGAAAGGAGGGGGAAATCCCTCATATAGGTAAAAAAGATAAAACTTCATCGTGAAGGTCGATTAGCTGAAAAGTAGGTATACAGGGTATTTCAGGAGGAATAGTAAATATTTTAGGAGGTGGTAGTATAGACGAATTGCAATAACAAAATGCCATATAACATGTGTCCAATTTTTATTGAGTACAGAGATACAGCTGAGTTCAATGCATTTTCGTTTCGTGTATTGGTACACCGGCTGCTATTGGCGTATTTATCGAATGTCAGCAGTAGAGAGTGTTGATGTTCCAGTTGTGAAGTTGTGCTTTAGTTTTTGAAGTTTTCATTGTGATTTGTTGGCCAAGTCTACTGTACTGTAGCGTTTAAACATGGCGCGCGTATTTATTTACACATGCTGAGTATGCCAATATTGGGTTACATACTAACAGCTGTATCTCTGTACTCAATAAAAATTGGACACATGTTATATGACATTTTTTATTGCAATTCGTCTATACTACCACCACCTAAAATATTTACTATTCCTCCTGAAACACCCTGTATATATGTTCTGAAGAAGTGTTCAACAAGGCGCTAAATCTCGCTTTAACTAAATTTGGATTACACTAAAATTATTTGTATTTAGTTATTTGTGATAATAAAATGAATTTAATATTTTTTCTATATTTAATTTTAGTTTTATTTGATTTTTTCGCAAATGTATACCATATTCTCAGACAAAAAAAATATTAAAATGTATACCATATTTTCGGACGGAGGGAGTATAAATTTAATAAAACCATTAGATGGGATTAAAAAAATAATTAATAAATTTTCTCCGACATTTCTGAGCACAGCTTGAGTAATGATAATGTGAATAAGGTGGTTTAAGTTAACTCGAGTCAATTTTTCCCCTCTTTAAAAGCTCTCCCCAAATGAAACTGAAAACATTTCTTTTTGTGTTTGTGTTTCTAGATTGTATGCTATCTTGGATTGTGTTGCAATTTGATAATTTCCTTCTTAGAGAATGATTTCTCCGCCGATTTCTTTCTCTTTTTCGCTTGCTTGACAATTATTATAAAAAGAAACATACGTATATTTTTCTACTTTTTAAAGTAGTATTGGATTTGATAACGCTTATTTCAGCGGTAAGAATTAAATATACTCATTACCGGAAGAGTATGGGGAGTGGTTAAGTGCTTCGGTACCATTCAATTATTTCGATAATGGAATGTCAATGGAAATGATAAGCGAAAGTCGTGTGGTACACGCACTAGTTTATTTGTGTATTCTCATTTCAATATTAATTTATTTTTAAATATTTGAACTCTAAGAGACCATTATGCGGTTTTTATTTTAAAAAAGTCCAATTTCCCACTACGTTCATTTATTTGATTATTAGCTGCAAGGCCCGCATTCGGCGGCCCTCTTGCTAGTCAGGAGGCTTAACCCCCTAGGACTCCCGAACCACACCTCCCCCACCACTGCACCCCACCGCAAAATTCTCCGTGAGTTACAAAAAAGATCTTGATTGTAAAATTGAATAAAATTGCTTGAGGTTGCTCGGACAGTAACTCCCGCAAGTCAAAAATAAAATCTAATTATTTTTTTCGACTAAAATTAAAAATTTTAACACATAAATTAATTATTTTAATTTAGATGTTAGCTAACATCATTTTTAATCGGAAATATGAAATAATTTAATTAATAAATATAATAAATAAATGTCTTTTGACTCGAGTCACATGATTTATTTATTTTTAAGTGAAGCGGACTGATATTTTCGATCATTTAGATTTGAATATTTACAAAACCCTGGGTCAGAAAGTTTTTTTTTTAACGTTACCTACGATAATTTATCTATATAAATAAAAGTTTTTTGTTTTTTTTCTCATCATACGATTTGGCTAGATTAATCGAAATATGTGCTTTCAGCCAACATTCCCTATTCACTACGTGTTAAAAGTCCGATTTTTAATAATTAATTACACGAAAACCCTTGGTCAGATCTTTTTCAAAAAAATTATTTTATACGTATTTGTTATCGATTAATAACATATTAAAAATTCAGATTTTTAATCCAACATTGCCTTAATGTTCGAGCAATGGGACGCGACATGAGCATATTTCTCAAATTTGGGTCGCGGCTTAAAAAACCACTGCAGTATGTGATTGAAGTATTGATGTTATTTGTAATGAAATGAGTGTAGTTAATGCATCTTTCTTATCAGGTGTACCATTGTCGACATAAATGGGTGGTCTGCATGTCCCTCTGCTGTTCCTAATTAGGGTTTTTGTTTGTCCCTCTGGCTTGAAGATAATTCGGGTTTCTGTCTTTGGCAAGCAGGAAAGATTCCAACTGTTCAAATTGCTCTCGATCGATCTCACCTCAGTTCGAATTCTCGTGATGGTTATCAACACGGGTTTTTACAACCAGATATTTCTCAAATGTTGCTTTATGATCAAGGCTTACGAAACCATGTTCGCAAAGGTAATAGCAAACACAAAAACAATCCCAGTTGTTGTTGAAATGTATCTTTTTTTGTTTTTACTTTTTAGCTGCGAGATGAAGCGAAGGCGATGTTGTCTGAATTGGAAACCCACGAGGTTGTTCCCAACATTGACAAGGCGTCGCTTAACCATTTCGGCGATAGCTACAAACAAGCCTGTCTTCAATTCAATCGATATTTGAAATTTGGGAATCCGTTCGTGTTGGCGCTGAGCTTTTCTCAAATCGCCTTTCTCATCTTCACCATTTACTCATACATCAGTTTCCTTTTGAATTTCGAATCGTCCGCCTTCCTTCAGGATTACGACAAAAGCAAACCAAATGTTTTATTCTTTATTTGTGTTTTTCTTATGTTAATGCCTTTTTATTTCTTGCCATTATACGGACAGAAAATTGCTGATCTGGTAAGGGACGAATCGAGGAAACGTTTGCCAGTCATTAAGCTTTATTTAAACTCATATATAGTACATATTTCTTCTAATTAAATATTATATATCGGGTGAGTTTTGTATCTTGAGACATTCTTATAACTCAAAAACACTGCATTATATGAAAAACAGTTTCAAATAAAAGTTTATTTGTACCAGGGGGGAAACTCAACTCCGCTATTGTTTGTCGAACTAGAACAAGCTTTCAAGGTCATTTCCAGGTCAAGTCCTGTTTTTGAAATGGAAACCCATATGTTTCTGTACATATTCTTAATCTAGAAAAAAAAACTGAACAACTTTCATTAGAACTATTTTTTTATGTTTGAATCAATTGATCTCAAAAAAATCCTAATAATTATTCTTAACAATCATTCAACTTAATTATCAAATAATAATGATCAAATAAATTTAATAATAATTAATAATTTAATAATTTTGCTCCACTGTTCTGAGACATTCCAGAGTGTATCATAAGTCTTCTGGATGAATTCCAGTTCCAATTCCAGCCAAAATAACGAAATTTCGTTATTTTGGCTTTCTAAGCTTCTTCGTAGCCATTACATTTTCAGTTTTTTTTTTTTTTTTTTTAATGATTCGTTGCAAATAATTTTTACGATTTTTTGAGATCTAATTGAGTTAATATTTTTTTATTTGATATCGTATAAAAAAATAGTTCTAATGAAAGTTGTTCATTTTTTTTTCTAGATTAAGAATATGTACATATAGGTTACTATTTAAAAAAAAACAGAACTTGACCTCGAAATACCCTTGAAAGCTTGTTCTAGGTCGGAAAACAATAGCGTAGTTTAGTTTCCTCTGATATAAATAAACTTTTATTTGAAACTTTTGGCTCATATAATGTTCTGTTTTTGAGTTATAAGACTGTCTCAAGATAAAAAAAAAACTCACCCGGATATCTATAAATTCTTAAATAGAAAAAATAACTTGAAATAATTTTTTGATTAGTTTTTTGTATGCCATCAATATAAATTCTTTTATATCTCAAAATGTTCCTTAGAATCAAAACGTTTCGGGAGAAATTCTCCCTTTATCAATGGAAATTCCAAAAAAAATAGTTGATTTAAAAAGGAAATATAAAGAAAATTATAAACAAATAAATATTTTCTATTTTTTTTTCAGTCAAACGAGATTCGAGCCAATATTCGCTGTTGTTTATCCTGCAATGTCGATAAATCTCTTGAAGAGCAGGTAATTAATTACAGATATAGAATCATTACAAAATAGACAAGAATATAAATAAAAAAATCTAAATAAAAAAATATTGACTATTTCAATTCAAAATATTTCACGTGAATTTTTTTTGTATTTTTTTATTTTTAATTTCAAGAATTTCATATTGGCTGATTCCAATGCACAACAATAACTAGTATGAGCAACAGGAAATTGTTGCGTTCCTGTTCCATCCTAATCTCACACCTCCCAGTATGACTGTAATAAAATGAAAGTAAAGTGGCTGAGGTATGGAGGGGCTCTAGTCCCCCGAGGAAAGAAACAAACTCTTTAGTTCTGCCAATAGTAGAACTGAACAGATCAAACCACTAGTTTTCATATAGTATAATACATACAAGAATTTCAAGCCCTGTTTGATGGGTTTATGTGTCGTTTCGAACCCTAGTTTTAAAATGTCTTCTGAGTGTAAATGTGTAATAATTTAGTATATAATAATACTACACCGAGAAATTAAAAAATATAATTTCTTTTCTAGCTGGAAGCTCTTTTCCTGAAGATTTATCACAGCCCTGTGCAATTTTCAATTTATGGATTTTTCCCACTCGATTTTTCTTATATATATAATGTAAGTAAAATTTCTATCAATTTATTAATCTATTATTTATCTATTAAAATATATAATTAATAAATAAATTTCTTTCTCTGATGTGTTAGGAATCACGACCATCTATTTAGTTATTTTAGTTCAATTTCATTATATTTTAAATAAATAAATTGATGAAATTTTTTAGTGGATCTATTTATGATATTAATTAATTAATTTTTTTAATTACATTATAGAAAAGAATTACATGTATCTACACCTTGAATAAAAATTTTAAAAAATACTATGAAATATATTTTTGCAACGAAATTTTCTCTGGAGAAGACGGACTGGTAGAAATTTTAATTGAATGTAATGGAGAATGTAATTAAGAAAAAGAAGGAAAAAAAAATTTGTTTTTTCTATGCCTTTGTTAAAAATGAAGAAAGTTTTTGAACACTACTGTGGAGAGAAGAAGGAAACATTTTATTTGTTTCATTCATTGACCCTATGAAACCCTGAAGAAGGGAGGGAAAAATCCTCCGAAACGTCGGTTTGAAAGGAAAGGAGGAAGGATTCCAATAAATTACACCTTATTTTATATGTGTTAATTTTTCTTTCCTCACTACCTCTGGGCTGCCTTCCATTACATTCAATTACTATGAAATATGTTTTCAATGTTTGACTTTTTTTTATGATCTTGTATTAAATTAAAATGGTGTAACATCTGTAGTTCAGGGTAAACCCTTGCATCGAGAAAACAAGCTTATCTTGACTGGGTCTGTATGGGGGGGGGGGGGGGGTACTTAAATTTTAGGAGTATATAAGTATAAGTGAATTGAAATTTCTTTTCAGTTTGAACAACCCCCATGGGGAAATTATAAAAAATTTCTAGTTTTAGTTTTTCTAATTCTGAAATTATTTTTAAGTGATAAAAAATTAAGATCCAGTCAACTGAGTTATCAATGATGTGTTAAAATTGATGGTGGTAGATATAAATGTTATTTCACTAACCTGAATAGACTATACGATCTATATTTATTATAACTTTTGAAATCAACTTCAGAATTTGATGAGGATTAAATTGAAAAATTGTTTTAATTTTCCCATGGGTGGGTGATGAGCATTCTCGGTTTGATTAAAAATTGACCAGGAAAGCCTCAACACAAGTGGTGAGCACAAGCCAGAGAGTTCATTTGGAACTCAATGAATGACAAGCAATACCTCAATTTCTGCCGATTCTAACGCGTGAATCTCTTCTTGAAGTTTTGCTTCCTCGGCAATTAAAGCTTCACTGCGCAGGAGCTCGTCGCCAGTCAAATTGCTATCAAGAATATCCAATGACATTGACGACAATCCTTCTTCAATTCGTTCACTAAACAAAACAATAACAAATCAATCAGAAAATAAATAAATAGTTTCCAACAAGAGAACATTTTTTTTTTCATCAAAATAAATATAAACTTAAGTTCTTAGGAGTTGGGAAAAAAAAGTTTCTAAGTATTCATAATCCGCTTCTTCAGGCTCTAAACTCGACTATAAAAAGTATCCTAGTCTCAATATAATAGTAGATTGCATTGTATGAATTGTGAGTACCTATGTGACTAGGATACTTAGACTTTAGAGCCTGTGGAAGACATGATTGGAGGCGAAACCTCGCTGAATAAAAGTGTTATAAGCATTTAGAAACTTTTTGTTCCAGATTTTTAAGAACAATATTTCAATTTACATGAAACAGTAAAAAATTACTTATTTTTTTCCCATTTGAAATCTCTAATAGAATAAACCATTAACTATATTATATATTTGGTAATTGGAATTATCTTAAATTTAATTTAAATATTACTCTAGCTTAATGTAATTTGTAACGGCGCCGCTAGATCAGTGCAGGCTATTCAGATCGAGTTTACTCGGGATCGAATCTCACCTTACTCTGAACAATTTTCATATTTGTCCTAAATGCAAGGCGTCTCACTAAATCCAGGCGAAAGCAGTGGGAAACCACCCCAGTGACAAATTTACACAGGAAAATTATAATGGAGAGAATACTCTCCATAATAATCACAGACGTTGGAAATCGAGCATGGCCCTTGACTAAGGGCCAGTTGTATGTCGGTTGGTAAAGACTTTGTAAAAGTTGACAAAGAGTAAAACCTTAGAATTTACCTTGTGCCCGGCGGGATGGCCAATCAGATGAAAGTGCGTGTAATCTGATTGCCATCCGATCGAGGCACAAGGTGAATTCTAAGGTTTTTACTACTTTGTCACCTTTTATAAAGACTTTACCAACCGACATGAAACCGTCCCTAAGAAGGTGATTCGTATATTGGAAAGGAATGTATTGGAAAAGACAATACGTGCTAATAAGAGAAAATATCCATAACATTTCGGATTGATTGAAGGACACTATTATAATTTTTCGAATTAAATATAACTCTACTAGTATAAGCAAAATGAATTTTTAATTTATTTTATAAAGTTATTAGTATTTTGTAGCATGTTTCTCTAAAAACTGTGACATTGGAGCTAATCAAATCCCAAAATAAGAATTAATTGATATGATATACTAAATTCAAAAATTAACTTTTGTTAAGGGAGAATGAATGGTGTGGGTTCTTAGTGAAACATATTTAAATAAAGAAAATTTAAAAAAATTTAAATAACCAAGAATTTTATATTTTTTAAAATTTTCTTTACTTTATTTCAAAATTAACCTTGGAATGATTTCGTCTTCTTCTGTTTTTGAATCTTTATTGGGTAGAGTGATGGGATTGGTGGCTGCTTTCTCTTTAATTGAATTATTATTCCGATTCGGACGAATAATTTCCGCAGAGGCTGGACGACGAGTTGCTGTTGCTGTTGTTGTTGCTGAAGAGCGGTTGGTTGGCTTTGCTTGCTGTTGCCTCTGAGGAGGCTTAAGATGCGGAAATGCCGGAAATGACGCTAAAGGAGGTAGAACAAAATTAGACATTAATGAAAGGAATTGGATAATAGAAGAAGACTTTAGTTATATATAATTATTTTTAACATTTTGACTAATTTTTACTTGAAATATTTCTCCTAAATAATGTAAATATAATTGAAATGTTAAAAAAGCGACATCATATGAGGTTTTAGAACAAATAATAAAAAGTTAAAGAGCGCCTCTGCAGCTCACAAGAAATCGTATTTAAAGGTAAAAAAAAATTCAAATTATTTAGAAATTTCACGCTTTTTGGGGGGAAATTCGTGAAGGTTTATTTAGCCCCGAAGAGATAGTTGGATTCCTCAAAAATTAAAAAAAATATATATATACTAATATTCTTTCTTTTTATTTTAGCCAAAAATTTATAAATCGGAAACAGTTAAATTTTCTCTAGGGCTAAATAAACCTCACGAATTACAAAAAAAGGGAAATTTCTACATAATATAGTCATAAATGTGAATCTACATATAAATTATTATTGATTCAATGAAATTACAAATCAAAGTGTAATTATAAATAAACATTTAAGAATTTTAAAGTCCATTTATAGAAGCTATAATAGATTTCAGAAGGAGTTTGGCCAATATTATTAAAGAGGCCGCAGCAATTAAAACCCGAGGGACGCCAGTAAAATATGTAAACGGTGAATCATAATTTGCCCAGACCACATCTAAATCTCACTTACTATTCATACATTAATTCCTGTAAATCCATTGTAATAGACTGATGAAGAGGCCAAAGCCCTCAAAACTATACTCTCGTTATAAATAAATTAAAAGTTTATAATTCCAGCAGAAGACAGACTCTTTTATTGTCTCCTTCAGTAAAATATGTATGTTAAAATAATTTATTAATTGTTTTTTGTATAAAATATATAGGTACACATTATTTTATAAAACAATCTCAAAATAACTTTTAAGGAGTTCGGTGTTGGTTCTAGGTGAAACATTTTAATATAATAATAAAACTTGAGTAAGATACGAGGTAGGTTTCACAAAAAAAGAAACAAAACAAAATTGAGTTTTGAATTCGATATATTTCGGGGGTTAGCCCATCATCAGGAGTCTAAGAAAACTGATTATATATTGGAAAAATAGTTTTGCAAGTAACAATTTTTAAAAAATTTTTTAAGTGTATGTGGTGAGGGGAAAGTAGGGGAAGAAGGAGAAGTTAATTATATTCTCCTCACCACATACAGTTAAAAAATTTTAAAAATTGTTACTTGCAAAACTATTTACCAATATATAATCAATTTTCTTAGACTCCTGACAATGGGCGCTTAATCATCAAAACTCAATTTTGTTTTATTTCTTTTTTTGTGAAACTACTCGTATCTTACTCAAGTTTTATTATTACAATCTCAAAATTTTTATTAGAAATCGAAAAGGTTCGGGATAAATTCTCCCTTTATCAATGAAATTTGAAAAAATAGTTGCTTTTTAGAGTAATATACCCCGCTTAACGTGAAGAATGTGTTCATAACGTTAAATGAATATAAAATGAAACGGGTAGGTCTTTCTGTGCAAAAATATGAGATCGGTGATAAAATTATACAATTTATTTCATTTTATAAAATTCATTAACTTAGAATTAGATAAATAATACAAAGGTTTGAAAATCTTTTTTTAAATTTGAAATAAAATTTTAATTAGAATAATGTCGAGGGGTGAACCGCGACCTAATATCGTGTACACCTACTTCCACTTCCACTTTCATTTCCAAGTAGAAGACAATAGATGAAGGGGCATTATCTAATGAATTCCAAAATAATCCCACATAATTCCAAAGACGTGTACACTAGAGTGGTCCTTTTATAAGGGCTCATACGGTTCGAAATAAATAAAAAAAAATACCCCCCAAATTTCAAGTCTCTATCTCAATTATAACCTGTGCCCCCAGCAAGTAAGCAGTAAGTATCCCATCTAAATAACATGGGGTTTTTGGCATTGAAAGATTTTTTTTCCAGCCAAAGTAATGGTTCAAAAAATTTGAAACTCTGTAGAGTTTATCCTTATA
The DNA here is from genome assembly GCA_024734495.1 of Forficula auricularia. NCBI lineage: Eukaryota > Metazoa > Arthropoda > Insecta > Dermaptera > Forficulidae > Forficula > Forficula auricularia. Next base: position 652,351 of record JALMQS010000625.1, on the reverse strand, counting down.
ATACTAGCTATCCATCAGAATTATTACTGATTTTTAGATATTATAATTTTGAAGTTACAGCTAGATAAATAGACTCCAAAATTTATTAGCTAAAAATTTTTTTTATTTATTTCGAACCATGTGAGCCCTTGTCAGCGTAAAAATTCGAAAATATCCAAAATAAGGACCATTCTAGTGCAGCGATTCTTAACAGGAGGCCGCGAAAATTTTCAGAATTTTTTTAAGTTTTTATATCTTTACAAATAAAAAAAATAAATAAAAAAAAATATGTTACTAGTTTTTATAAGTGATAATAATTATGGAAATGGCAGATGAATTTAATGACATCTCAATATTCTTTCAACATGGTTAAACTAAATGAAAGCGTTGAGCGCATGTGTGAATTTGATCAAAACAGACAGACAGACAAATTTACAAGTCCCCTCCAATCCAATACATTGTTACGCTGACGATGACACCCTCCACAACGCTCAATCCTTACTAGACAATCACGAAAACATAGCCTCCTCAATAAATTAAGATTTAAGCATGCTTAAAAAATGGGGATCTCACAACTTGGTAAACTTTAATGCTGGCAAAACACAATGCTGCCTAATTTCTAGGCGCGCAGATAGGAACCTTCCGGACATTTCCTTTGATTCGAGCTCATTGGAATTCCGTAATAAAATATCATTGTTAGGTGTCACCTTAGGTTCTGACCTCTCTTGGAATGACCATATTATCTCAGTAGCAAAAGCTGCAGCATGTAAGCTTGGCTTTCTTTTCCGAACCAAACGATTTTTCACCCCCACTCAACTCCTTATATTATACAAGGCTCAAATTCGCCCCTGTCTTGAATATTGCTCGCATTTGTGGAGAGGAGCCTCCAAGTATTCTCTTAATACCTTAGATGCAATTCAGAGGCGAGCTATCAGACTGATAGGCGATCCTACATTAACTGACACTCTCGACTCCCTAGCCCATCGTAGATCTGTCTCCGCCCTTTCCCTTTTTTTATAGATATTACCATGGCTTTTGTTCTGACGAAATAAAATCGATAATCCCACCAAGGGCTTCATTTGCGCGAAATACACGATTTTCTAAAATTCAACACCCCTACGCGCTTAAACTGGATACTAATCGAACAAACGCATTCGCCAATTCATTTATCCCTATGACATCTAGAGACTGGAACTCTCTTCCCCCGACCGTCTTTCCAGCTACTTATAACCTTCAATCTTTCAAGACCAGCATCCACAGATACCTTCGACTGCTACCCAATCCCTAAATCTCCCCTTATCTTCACGTTACAAGGGTCCACCACGGACTACAGAGGTTGTACCTTCTTGGTGCAACTTCTTCTTGTATCAGTATCATTATAAAAAAAAAAAAAAGTTAATTAAAACCGTGTAAATATTTTTTATAAGTCTAGGTTTACAATTTTTATACTATAGCAAATAAACTTTCATTTGCAAATATAGATATTTTTCAAGAAATATGTTATTACTGACAATCTGATAAAGCATTTTTTTGTTCATTAAAAAACGTTAAAAAATATACATATATAAATGTTATGTTAAGTTCTGCTTTTTGATTTATTTATGAATTATCGTTACATTTGTTTTTTTTTTGTACGAGTAATTAAGAGAGTATGTTACCTAATGAAGGGGAGGAGGGAGGGGTATTGGCTGCGAAAATATTTTACTATTTTAAGGGGGCCGCGAATATACTTTCGGATTTTAAGGGGGCCGCGACTAATAAAAGGTTTAGAACCACTGCTCTAGTGTACACCTAATTCCAATGGCAGTTCCTCCTCGAATAATGTTAAACTGGGAAGCATTAAAATAGGTAACTTTTAAAGATATAGGTGTTAGTTCTAGGTGAAACATTTTTACTTTCACATTTCTATTCATAGAATGTGGAAATATTGTGATGGCCTGTCTGGGTCTTGAATCTTTGAGAGCTTTTATCAGAGAGATGAAAAAAATTAATTTCATTTTGTATCTTCTAGATGGAAGGAATCGATGACCTTAATAGTTGCAAGTTTAGGACATATAACCGGAAATTGTAGTCCCCAGAAGGCCAAAAAAGAGGTCCAAAATCCATTTTGGTCAGTGCGTATGTACCTATGTACGTATGTACCCCCCCTGCGTTTCGCAACCATAAGTCTCAGAGATACGAAATTCGAAACTTAAGCTTGATATAGGCTAGAAGGACTACAGCAAGCTTTTGGTTGAAATAGGAAAACCGAAAGTGGACATTTACATGAAAGATTTTTCGTTTTTTTTTCTCAAAAACTGCTCTAACGATTTTTTTAAAAATTAGTGTATTTATCAAAAGTGTCTTGAGTTATTAGTTGTGTCAAATTTAAAAAAAAAAAAAACGAAATAAAGGAAGGGGGTGTAAATTGGTAGTCACGCGCTGACGCTGACTTCAAATAAATGAAAATGTGAAAGTTGTGTGGTGAACACACCAGTTGATTATTATTACATTAAAATAGGTATTATTTTTTTCCTTTTTTAAACAAATAGGTAGGTATTTTTTCAAATTCCATTGCTAAAGTGAGAAGAATTTCTTCTGAAATGATTTGATTTCTAAAAAACGTGTTGAGATTGTTTTATAAAATAATTTGTATTTATCTGATAATAAATTGAACAATGGATTAATTTTAAAATTTGTGTCCTTTTGAGCTTGATGAAAAGCAAGCAAGCAAGCGAGTTGAGTGAGTGTTTTGTTTTTGTAAACCTTTTGTTCTTGATTTGTTGATGGGGTTGGCGTTGTTGTCCTTTGGGGGCGGGGGCGGTGGTCGTAGAGCAACTTCTGCAAGTGCGAGGGCAGGCAATGAGACAGCGGCCGTCGGCTGTTGGTAACGCAACCGAGCAGAACTCTGAGAATGGGAGGGGCTGGTGGCAGTGGCAGCCACTGCACCACGCCACCGGGAACGACCCTTCACTGTCGACCAACCCTGAGAGTCATCTGAAAAACACACACACACATCAATTAATTCATTTAGACCTTGCTTCTTAAATAAATAATTAGTTACGCAAACTAACAGAAAGCCCGAAAGTGGATTGATGTCAAATTGTGTACAATTTCAAAGTTTTATCATTACTTTTTTATTTTTAGGCAATTCCATTTTTTTTTTCGTAATATTAAATATAATTCAAAAATTCAAAAAAAATACCCTATAAATAATTTCTATTTTAAAAAAACCTAAAAAATAAAAAATAAATAAAATATAGAGATATGAGATGATTTTGTAGAGCGTTTCACTTTTTGAAAATGACTGGATTCGAATATAATGGACATTATGAAAAAATAACTAGTAAAATTTATACTTGGATAGTAGATAAAAAAAATCTTAACAAATTGAACGTGAGAGCAAGGATTGATTAAATAATTTTAATCTGAATTATAATTATACACTTGAGATCAGGTTCAAGTCCAGCCTACTGCGAATTAACCGGCTATAACACTGGTCGACAAAAATTTGTAACAGTAAACGTAACAATGGATTCCAGTAGATTTTCTACGCTGATTCTCATGCAATTTCCCAATTTTATACAACATGTCAGAATTTTGAGATATTCTCGGTCAAAATGACGAAAAAGGTCATTTTGACCTTTTCGAGTCCCATTAGATATTAAACAGCAATATTTGAAATCAAAATAACGTAATAGAAAACTTTCTCTTTGATTTTAAAATTACCAATTGTTTGTAGCTCAATTAGAACTCGAGTTATAACTAAAAAACTAAAACTACGTGTTATAAAGGATAATAAACTTAGATTAAAACTAAAATTATTGGATAAAAATATTTCACTAAGTACCAACACCAAATTCCTTAAAAACTATTAGATAAAAACATTTGGTTTTAGTTTTTTTTGTTATAACTCGAGTTCTAATTGAGCTACAAACAAGTGGTAATTTGAAAATCAAAGAGGTAGCGGTTTTCTACTACGTCAATGAAATATATTTCAGATTTCAAATATTGCTGTTTAATATCTAATGGGACTCGAAAATAGGTCAAAAATGGCATTTTTTTTGTTTGACCGATAATATTTCAAAACTCTGACGTGTTGTAAAAAATCGGGAAATTGCATGAGAACTCAGAAGTATATAACTCTACTGGAATCCATTGTTAGGTTTAATGGGACAAATTTTTGTTTAATTTTTGTCGAGCAGTGTAATCTGACCCCTACTCCAAATTATATACACACAAGCATAAACATATACATATAAATATAAAAATAAAATATAATCACATAGAATCTGAGCAAATGGGCATTTTTTTTCTGAGGTCATACAAATAAAAAAAAATTATAAATTCGACGTTTTGGCAAATATATTCTTACTTTCATATGCATTTGACCTGCCTGATAAAGGCATGAATAAATTTGGCGAAAAGTCTACAGTATAATAACAATAATTAAGATTAAAATTATTTTATAAAAATTCATTTGCCGATAGTGGCAGATTTAAAAGTTTTATAGGAATCCAAGATTGTCTTCTACTAAATCAAAAGCTGTTATGGATAACTTTTATTATACCATATGTCAGAAGGATTGTAGTAGTATTCACCTCCAATGGCCCGGATTGTTTTTTAGCAGTCAGGTTTATTTCCTTAAGTGGTGAATACAACCTGTTTATCATGATGTAATAAAAATTATCCAAAACAGCTCAGATTTAGTAGAAGACAATCAATCTTTCGTGATTTCTTTAAAGTTATTCCTTACTTAAATTAAATCATCTCTTCGATTTCTTAAAAAATTCTACCTCAAGATCCTAAGTTCTTTCATTTTCAGAAATTAAGAAAATTGTGATAAATCAAGATTGTGTTAAATTCTAGAAAAATTACAGATGGTGGTGGTGAGCTGCTACTTAGTGGAATTAAAAATAAATTTGGAAAAATCTTGAATTATTTTAAAATTAAATGCAACTATATTTTTATATAAATAAATACAAATCTTTTATAAAAAAAAAATACAATTTTCAAACCTTTATTAGAATTCTAAACGTTTCGGAGAATTTCTCTCATTATCAATGGAATTAAAAAAAAAAAAAAATAGATAGAGAGCAGAATTTAGAAGAAAAATTAATTTTAGAAATGATCGAGATTTTAAACAACAAAAATTCAATTAACAAAGGGTCAGATATGGACTGATTGTTTAATATTTATCAAAAAATTTTCGTAAATATTTAATTTTTTTTTTATATATATATATGTTGCCGTAAAACCCCGTTTTCTAGTAAAAACGCGTTTCACTGAATACCTTTTTGAAAACTAGAGTTTACTGATGTTGGTTGAGTTTGGTTCAAAGGACTAGAATCTTTATTTTTGACCTTCCGACTCATTTCGTGTTTATTTTTCAAAAATTTTTAAACGAAAATGTCAAAAATTACATCCTCTACAACTTTTCTTCTAATTTTTTGACATTTTCGTTTAAAATTTTTTTTTAAACACGAAAATGAGGCGGAAGGTCAAAAAATGAAGATTCTAGACCTTTGAACCAAACCGAGGGGTGAACCGTGACCTATTATCGTGTACACCTACTTCCATTTCCAAGTAGAAGACAATAAATTATCTAATGAATTCCAAAGTAATTCCAAACAATTCCAAATTCGGTGTACACCTAATTCCAATCGCGGTTCACCCCTCGGACCAAACTCAACCGACATCAGCAAACTCTAGTTGCCATAAAGGTATTCAGCGAAACGCGTTTTTACTAAAAAGCGGGTTTTTACTGTAACATATACATTATAGATATATATTTATTCAAGGCATTTATTCATCTTCAAGACAACCTGTGTACTGTGTCATTGTCAATTTTTCAAAATAATTATATGTTTAGTGTTGATTTATATACAATTCACAAAGCAATTTTTTTCTTAAAAAAAAATTAAATTTAAATTCCATTGATATAGGAAGAAATTCTGGCGAAACGTTTGTGATTCTAATAAGCCAGTGGTTCTTCGTCTATGGCTGGCGAAACATAAGGAAACAATGGTCAAAGAAAAAATTATAAGGTGCAGTGGCCAAAAATTAATTTTTAGTGAATTCGAGGTATATCTATGTTATGGAATTTCAATTAATTTGTGAAATGTCCATTTTGTATTAGATATATTTTATTTATGAGGCGACGTTCTCAACATTGGAGATTATAAAAATCAAAATACAGATCAAATACGTTGGAGATGAAACGCCTGATGAATTCTTTATTATTCAATAATAAGAAACAACCAGATACATTTCATTATTATTTAAGTATTAATATATGTAATTTTTAATAAATGATACAATTATTTTAAAGCTGTTTATAAAGTTATGCTTCACTATAAATCTATTTAAGAAATGTTAAAAAAAATAATGGTTTTTACCATATATCTATATAATATGGTTTCGGGAAAAATTTCCTAGTCAAAATGCGGTCGTGAAGGAAAAAAGTTTAAGAAACGCTTAAATAAACGTTTGAAGTTTGTTTTTTTATAAAAGATTTGTATTTATTTCAATAAAAAAAAAACAATTATTTAAACATGCCAAGGTCGTAGACATAAATTAAACTACAGTGCGGTGCAAAAAAATCGATTCACCAATAAAACCTTTATTAAATAGCAAATTATTTTTCAAATTTTTTACAAATAACCATATAATTTGTTCTATTAACTCTTAAACTTAACATATTCAATAAATATTGTTGATAATTTTTGAATTTTATAAAAAAAATAAGTAAAATTAAATGAAAAGATACAATTACTAATTATCATACTTTCTCAATATCACTTTACTATGTAAAATAAAGTTTTAATAAAGGATCAAATTCCATTGGAAATATCAATAAAATGAATAATTTCGAATTAAGCTTCATTGATAGAAAGAAAGATAAAATATACAAAATGGATATTTCTCAAGGTCAAGCAGTTCAAATTGTGTGCATAATTAATCAAGGAATAATTCAACGACAAGTACCAAGTATACTTTTAATAAGCAATAGTTTTAATAATGAATGGATATACTTGTAAAAAAATTAAAAATGATTTACTATTTAATAAAGTTTTTATTGGTGGATCGATTTTTTTGCACCGCAGTGTATATTAGTTGAAAGAGGAGGTATCAGCCAAAGTTGGATGCGCTGGGTTCAATAAAACACCCTGAATAAAACGTTTCGGCCTGAATTTATTTGGCCATCTTAAATTCAGGCCGAAACGTTTTATTGAACCCAGCGCATCCAACTTTGGCTGATATTGGCCTCCCTCCTCTTTCATCTAATATAGTTCCATTACAGCCACGAACTCTAACAATATAAATTAAACTATTTATTCTAATTTCTATTGATATAGAATAAGATAAATCTATTTTTTTACTAAAAAAAATTCTATCTATACAAATTTTATGCTCAGGCATTCTGCAATATATTCTAATTAAAAAAAATCTAACAAAAAATTTAATTTATGTATATATATAAAAAGGAAATTTTAGGTTGGAAGATTAAAAAAAAAGAATGTATTAAAAAACTATAGAAAAAAAAAATAAAAACGCACAATTCCTAAAAATGATAATATTGCACATTTATTAAAATCCAAGAAAAAAGAACAAAATATATAAAGAGAAAATAATAATAATAACAAACTATAGTATTAATAATAATAATAATAATTGAAGGCTGTACTGCTGGATAGGTACGCGACAGTACCTGAACCTTCCCTCAACAATACATTATTAAAATAGAAGCTATTTATCTCTGCTGTTTACAGCCGATGTATAATACAGAACAAAACCTCCTTCAAAAGGAGCGAAAAGTGATCATTATAATAAAAGATGCAATTTTTAAAAGTTTTTATATAAAATAAAATTTTCCATAAATATATACATAATTTCTTTTTTTTGTTAAATTTTTTGAGTAGCGCTAATTTATTTATAACAACTCAACTTCTTCTTTCTTAAACTAACTATCCTCAAGTGGCATATACCATATATACCCATGCGCTTTATATTTGTCGACTTATACAATTTGCCAGGAAACAAATACTGCTCTAAGATATTTTTATATGTACCTACAGTCTCTTTTTTGTTATTTATGAAATTCACTATTAAAAGTTTTATTTGGCGATAGAATTTTTTCTCTTAATTTTAAATCAAAGAGTTTAAACTCAAAAGATGTTCAGAATTAAAAAACACAATCAAATAATTTATCGCTATGTTCTTGTGGGGATATTATCAAAAAATGTAAAGAGAAAAAAAAACTAAATATTAGACAAACATGATTTCATTTTAAGAGATCACGATTTTCCCTTCAACTAATAACTAGAAATTTGGTATGCATATTACTTTTGAGATATAAAAGCTTGCTAAAAAAATTTATTAAAAAATTCAAGTTTTAAAGGTGTGAAATAATCAATACTTTTAAAATAAAGTTTTCATCCGGTTTCATCATAAATTCCCCGGAATCACTGATGCTAAAAGCTTGAAATTTTGTATAAAGATTACTTTTAAGACGTAAAATTGAATAAGTTATAAAAATGATTTTTTTAATAGTAACTTTTATATTGATGTGATCAATCATGAGAACAAATTTTAAAATTAAAATTAAATTTTTGTTTTCTGGCTTTAAATAATTGAAATAAGCGGAAATATATTTCGTCTTCGCGGCGCCCCTCAAGAGTGGCGCCCGGGGGATCAATATTCCACGTTTCGCTTCTATTATACCCTTTGGGTCATTAATCCTCAAAATCAGTGGCAATACATATATAATATATTATTACAATAAATTGAGTCAAATCTTGAAGAATAAATAAACGAACTAATAAATAACTAAAGTAATTTGAGCATTTCCAGAAGTCATAAATAAACTGGTGAACAGTGACTGAGAAAAAAATGCCTGAGCAAATATTTAGTAATATTTATTTTTTTCAGATTCTTTGAAATATTTAGCAAAGAAATCTGAATGACTAAAGCAGCTAAAGAGCAGATCATCAGAAGAATATCAATAAAACAAAATTAATACAATTAACAAAATGTTAGTATTTTTATAAAATTTAAAAGGCTACTTATGTTTATAGAAATATTTACAAAAACAAAATAACGGTAAATCGTTTTACATAAACAAAAAAAAAGAAGTATTTTCAAATCGAATCTCAATTTAACAAATGTATAAATATTATAGTACAGAACAAAATCAAATCTTAATTAAAAGCACTACGTCATAAGATGAAGATCAGAACTGGAAATCTTTTAATAAATGATCTAGATAAGATAGATCGGATGTCCGAACGATAACAGGAAGATTTTGTTTTTCAAGAAAATTGGTCTAAAAATAAAAGAATATTCAATTTCATATTGCGTATGTTCTATTTAAGCCTGAGATTTAAGTGGGGATGACCATTTCATTTAAACAGCTGCCTTTGTTGGCCATTTCTCGAGGATTTTCTATTGCTCAAATACGGCCATTTTGTTTGATCGCCAAGTCAATAATAATCGATGGCTCAAAAGAGACATAATTTCTAACACTCGACACCCCTTAACTGACAAAGTAAATACTTTCTTGAAGTGAAACATATAGACCAGTGGTTCCCAACCTTTTGTGGCCCATCGCCCCTTTCTGGAGGCTGACTAACACCTATCGCCCCCTTTTCATTTTATATTGTATGCCTAATTTTAATTTGAAGTAAAGTGTAAATAATAAAGCAGGTGTATTATTTTAAACAATTTTATTACCGTATATAAAAACAACCAAAGCAGTTTTATCCGGTCACTTTAAAATAAAATAGAAAAAAAAATTAAAATGTACATTTTTTACAGATTTTTTTTTTAAGAACAAAGAAGTAAAATAATTATTTAAGATCATTGACGTACATTTAAAAAACAGGAGTACATGTTTCCAATTTTAAATTGGAATGTGGAAAAATTAAGAAAGTTGACAGTTAAAATTTGAAAAAATAAATGAAAGTTTGAAAACTTTGTTATTGTTTTATTTTACCCGGCAACTTCTACTGTACAGTACTTTTTTAATCCCCCCCCCCCCCTTTGAATACTTATCGCCCCCAAATCGCCCTCCTGATAACTCAAATCGCCCCCAGGTTGGGAACCACTGATCTAGACTCTAAAGAAAATACTCTGATCACGCATATCAAGAGTTTTATTTTCCAAAATACTTGAGATATCAAATTCGTTCTTATTTCTCGATAATAAGGAGAGAATGAGTGAATAAGTAAAATTTATTTCATAATTTTATGTTCAGTGATTTAGAAATCTCATTTGGTACAAAAATCCTGTATAAAGTTCTATATGTGTGTGTGTGTGGGGGGGGGGGCGTCTCTGACCCCCGCTTGGACAATTCGATCGCGACACACTTCCGAGATAAAAAGCAGATCTTATATAAATCGGGCACCTTATATACATTCACCCCCCCCCCATAAAAAATTCCTGGATCCGCCCTTGTTTGAAGGCCTCTCATATTTAAAGTAAATTAAATTTAAAAAATTCAAACCAATTCTAATTAATTAGATCTTTACAGGGATTTTTGACACACAAGAAAGGAGTTTTCTAAGGCTCAAACTAATTAAAACAAAATTGAAAAATTTAATGACCTAAGTAAGGTTCAGCGCTTGACCTGTTATCTATAGAAAAATATGACACTTTTTCTCTAAGCCATAATGATTTGATTGAAGATTTTAGCAATAAAAAAGTCGCAATCACTTTAACTTTTTTATTTTAATTTGTAATTTCTTTTAAACTAATAAAAATAAGTGATTTGTGAAAATTTTGCATTTCTTTAGTCTAGGCCCTGAGAAAAAATATCACGCCCGAGTCCTCCTAACACTTATTTTTTATTTGATTATTTATTTATTTTTTTCCATTCATATTTTTCATTTTTGTTTTTATTATGTATAAATTTTAACAAGCTACTACTGTGAATAGAGAGAGAGAGAACTGTAAATATTACCACCGTTTGTATAAACCAATTTTGTCATCTATTTATTTGTTGTAAGGGGAGGCCCCTCCTGCGTGGCCAAAATAAATAATAAATAATAGACTCTGTTTATATTATGGATGAAAGAGGCGATTTATACCATATCTTTTTTGCAAGCAAAGGCGCCCATTTAAATAATATAATCTTTCACACGTTACATAAATCATACTCAACTTAAATTTGACAATTTTTTGATATTTTTAGACCAATTATTTAAACACAAACTCAAGCTATACTCTCGTTCGGACAACCTTAATTTATATCATCGACGTTCAAGCAAAAGTCACTAAGTTCAAAACATTAGTTTTGAGATATAATCAATTTAAACTTTTAAGTCGTTATTAAAAATAGTATAAATTATATAATAATAATTTTACTGACTCATACACACCAGGAGCAAAGCAGGTAAAAATCACCAAGTGCCTAGAGGACTTGTGAAATTCGGACATCTCTGTTGCTTAGCAACGGAAATTCAATTGACCACACTGTGGAGCATTAATTGGAGATGACCCTCTTGTAAATCGAATTTTTGGACTTGGTGACTTTTGCCTGAACGCCGACGATATGATTCTAGTTTATATATTTTATTTTATATATATATATAATAATGAATGATAATCTAGAATATAAATAAATAATACTAATAATAATCCGTGATACAACAGGTGTCCCTTCGTTACGTAGAAAAGAAAGGAAACTGGGAAGGGAATTTTACCCCATAGAGGAAAAAGTTTGAACTTTGTTTTATTTCATTTGAAAAATTTTCAACTTTTAATGAACCGAAATGTAAATCAAAATCAGTATACTACATTTAACTAACTACAATCTATAAGCGTTTGTGTTGAGTTGAAGATGATTTTGCTGCTTCAGATCTTTATTTATGACTAGAATTAAGTTCTAATTTATACTCGAGGCAAGGCAAGCAAATACACGAAATAGCGAAAATATTTCAGCAAGTGTGTGAACATCAAATAACGAGCAAATAATTCATTAATGGAGGGCCAGAAAAGAAAAATCAAGTGCATTTTGAATTTTGAAAAATAAAAAAAAAATTCTCAATATTAAATTTACTTTCTTCTTCTTATAGTGCCATACCCGAAAGGGGGTCGGTGCCTCTCAACATATACCTGTGCTGAGTGTGTTTAGCTGTTTTACACAGATATACGGGACCTACTTTTTAACGCCGGTTCCGAACGGCTAGTTTGGAGAGGTTGTCTAGGCAATTATACTCTTGGTAGTTTGCCATTGCTTTCAAAGAGGAGTCGCCTGCAAATATCTTCCGAGACTCAGTCGAGCCAACATACTTAGGACAGCGGCCCGACACTCTGACCACCGTGGCCAATTTACTTTAGGAAAAATAAATTAAAAGGTAAAATCAAAAATGATTTTATGTTTAATTTAGACGTCAGAAGGGTTCACCCCCTGGCCTTTTATTTGCTAGGGAGAGAATTAATATGTGTACATGTGTTTGTATTTGCTGAGAACTCGCCACGTTTAATCTAGGATTTCTACTTATATTCAAATACCTAATATATGAGATTACATTTAGAATACATTAGTGATTAGTGATTTGTTATATTTATATATACACAGATTTAGATAGTAGGTACAATTCATTCGGTTAACGCTTTTACCCTAAAACCTTTGGAAATTTAGTAACAATCCCGTTAAATATAGGAAAGGATTAGAAATGGAATAATAATAATGGAAGTGAATTTCAGTCAGCAATCGGAGTCAGTTTTTGTCAATGAAAAGTTCTCTTTTGCGTAATAAATAACTGAGTTATACGTCAGTGGAAAAACTTTGGTTAAAAACATCGTGAGATATTGAGCTATTCTTATCAGAATGCAAAACTTTTCGACGTGTGCTGGTCAAATCATTCATAGTTATGTTTGTTTAAAAATGAATGTACATAAAGTTTCGATTCCAATATTTTAAAATTAAAATAATATAAAAAAAAAAAATGAAAATAAAATAAATAAAAAACCGAATAAAATGAAAATTTGTGAATTTTCATTTCCATTAAATAAAATTTATTAATCAATCGAATTTTTTGATTTGTTAATAAAAATTTCCATTAAATGTTAAATATTCGGTTCATCATTTTTTTTTTAGGATTTTTTAAATAAAAATTTTCTCGAAAGCTTATAAATTCACAAGAAAGAACACAGGGTGCACGCCTACAGTTACCGAAAAAAGTATATTGTTTTCGAAAATCAGTCATAATATTATAATATTTTTGTATAAGTGTTTAATTTTATCGAAACTGTCCAAAATATTAGTTGTTACTTGTCTTTTTTTAATGTATAGTTATGAAACATAATATATATAATATATCTATATTCTCGATTATGTAAATGTAAAAATAATTTCTCTAATATTTATGATGTCCTTTAAAGTATAAAATTCATTTAATAATATTATATACTGGGTTGATTTTTGAAATAATTTCCATCTTTTTTCAAAAAAAGACACCCAAAAAGATACTTAAATCTTTGTTTTCACTATAATATATAAGTTTGTCTGTATCGGAGGGTCCGTTTATTAAATAAATAAATAAATACTCAATAATTTGGTTCGTTTTGAGCCTAATGAAAATTATTCGAGAAAATATTGTTGTAAGAACATCCTAAAGTGGTAAAGAATTTAAATCATTTTATTTTTTAATTTAGACGAGAAGTTTTAGGGCGCAATCAACATCATGAACTAAGGCTAAAAAAGTTTCAGACGATGAAAACTGTCGTCTAAGAAAATATTCTATTAAACTATTTCTTTAGTTAGTATTTGTTCATGTGAATGGAAGACGATGTCTTTTTTAAAAATAAAATAAAATACTTTCACAAATAGATCTCAAATCAATGGTAGATATAAGTGAAAGTAAAAAATAAAAAAAATCTAATGAAGAAAAGGGGAGATTACATAATTCAGTTCTAGTTCAGTCTCTTGGTTTTCTGTTTGCTTGTACTTTGGGATTTAAAAAGAATAGTCTTTTAAAAGAATTATTAACTAACTATTCAGAAGAGGATCTAATCTTCCAAATTCTGAAAAACCATCATATCAATAAAATATTTTATTCAACGTTTTTTAAGTTAGAAATGGTTTGTTCATGTGTTTGATATGTATATGAAGAAAGAAATGAAATAAGAGTTGCCTTGTTGTTATAAGAAAGGGCGTGCGTGAATGGAATGTGTTCCATTTGCAGTAGTAGTAGTAGTAGTAGTTAGTTAGTTATAGATAGTCAGTCTCATAGTAGTAGTGTAGTCTCTGTATGCAGTGCACGGGGTTGCTCAGTTTGTCTCTGATGGTGGCGAGTTGAATGTTGAGGATTTTGTTGGTCAGCTGGGTGTTAAGCGGCAGGGAATGGTCCAGGAAGGAGAGGTAGGTGCTGGGGAACGTACCATCAGTCAACACCTCCACGGAGACAGAAGCCGGCGGATCTCCATCTCCTGATCCTCCTGCTCCTGCTTCCTTTGGTTGGCTTGTCGCCGACTGCGTTGTGCTGCTTTGCTCCCTTCTCCGGTCTGGTGGTCGTGGCTGTAGCTGTAGCTGCTGCTGCTGCTGTTGACCAGCCTGATGATGGCTGGATATATTCCTCCTCGATTCCACCTGGTGTGTATACCGACGCGTCGAGGCGCTGCTTGCCAAGCTGAAGGTATAGCTGGTGGATTTCCGTCGGACACGGTCAGCCCAGCTTCCCGAGGAGTTGAGCGAAGTAGTACTACCGCCGCCGCCGCCGCCGCCGCCGCCGCTGCCGTTCGGCTCCTGGTTAGGCCAAGCTGGCTGCGTGTTCGCTGGAAATCCCGGCTGCCGCTTATTGAACGAAGTCGAGGCCTGAAGAATCAACAAACACATTTAGTTAACAGAATATGATTTTATTATAATACTTAGTACGTTTATTTAAATTAATTACAATTTAAAGGGCGCTTCGACTGTGTGATCATTTGAGCCACACGTCTCTCTTTCTTTAGACATTTATGTTTTATAATTTAAATTTTGTACATTATATTTGGCTTTATAGGAAAATAAAAAGAGTCAGATATTATTAATACTGTTTAAGGTAGTTGTTACGCGACAATTCTAGCAAAAAGTTAATAATAGAGTATATAGAACAGACAATAAGGATTTATAATTCATAAGACCAAAACTTTTTGCTGTTTATGTACCACTACAATCCCGTGCTCGTTTGACAAATCTGGCAACACCGTCCGAGTTTGTATATACATATTTTATCATAGAAATTTCAGATAAATTATATTATAAAGGGAGATTTATAAACAAAAAGCTCTTAATAAGCGATCGAAAGCTGTTGCGACCAATGGCTGAAGCTAAAAAACGTCAAAAAAGTACTAAAGTTAACCCACTTTTTAGGTTAAATAAATGCGTTGTTGCCAGCTTGTTTTTAGTGTAAATTTTTCATTATTTATTCATTATTATTTCAGAAACTCTGTTGTAATTATGAATTAAAATTTTCTTAAAAAATGTATTAGTTATTGTTTAATGTTGGTTTAGTTTTTTATAACAAAAGTTTCTTAATTATAATTAAATATGTATGTAAACTTTCCGGTATTCCGTATAGTGCAATGAATAAGAGTCTGAAAAACTATCTTTGGAATTTAATATCTAGAGAACTATATTGTTCATAAATTTAATTTTGCCAACAATCAATGCAGAAGTATAAATAATAATCTGTCTAAATTTCGAAATAATCCTAAGAAAACCCATATGGTGAAACAACTACCTTAATGATTCTCAAAAAAACAAAATATTTAATCATATCGGTTTTCACTTTCGAATATTTGTTTTAGCTCTTTATTTTAGAATGAATTAAATACACTGCCTTGCATAAATTTGCCAATTCAATAATAATAATATACTTACTAATAGATGTCTAAATAAAATCAAAAGAAGGGTTGTTTCGATTCCTGAAGGGGTGAATAAAAATAATCCATAACACCTCGAATTTATTATTCTATAGGCATTTGTCTTTTATATATTAATACATGGATTACATAATTACTTGACATTAAATGCAAATTATAAGGTAAAGGATGCAAAAGAAAATATAAAGTTAATAGTGAAGGAATTATCCAAATTAACATGGTTCAGGCAAAGAGATATGACGTTTCGATTTTTATTAAAATCTTACTCAGGACTTTGGATTATTAGAATAGAATTTATTTTTTAAAAAATGACAAAATGTTTTGAAATATTGTTTTATTTTTCCGTAACCGTTTATGTAATTTAGCTTTTATGAGGAATTATTGTTTATATAACAACTATATATACATCTTCTTGTATTCTAGCAATACATAATCGGGAGAAAGATTTGGAAAAAAAATCGCTACAGTTGACTTTTGGTGATGATTCTGTTTATTTGCCTAGTTTATCCCTGTAATAGGCCATTAATTTCTCTTTATTTATTATTTTAATTAAAATCAAGTGAGTTTTTATAATTCTGAAAAAATAAAGTATTTTTCAAAAATACATTCACAAAGTAATTTAATTTTCAATGATTCATTTTTCGGAATTCTCTGATTCATCATGCATGAATGGAAAGCTCTTTGGCGTCAATAAAGATAAAGAACAATAGAAGAATTATTCATCAATTGAGAATTAAATTGATAATAAGAATAAGAATAATTAACAGAACAAAAGTCACATTCAAAGAATCATACAACATACATACAGGTGAAGCTAATAAAAGTGTATTTAAAAAAAAAAGAAAAGGAAATTGATTGAATTTTTCTTTTTATATTTCTCATACAAGGAGAAAATTACTAGCAAGTAAATAGAATTTTTGTGAATACTATAAATTTAACTATTATTCTAATTGTAATTAGACGTTTAATTAAAATTGAAAAATTGGCTTTTTTTAATTAAATAATTATATATCAGTTTTGAGGTACAAAAAAAAATAAAAAAGATTTTCAGTCAAGTTTTTTATATAATTTATTCTCTTCATCAGGACGCTAATAATTCAAGATCGAATGAAATGATGTTTGCACTTAAAATATCTCTTATATAAGATTTTCCCAATCTTTAAGCTGTGTTGTAGGATGACGTGTTAGTGAAAAGTGTATTTATATTACTTATTTAGAAATAAATTTTGTAATTCAAAGAAAATCACAAGTTATTGTGATCTAATAGATCAGAGATGGAAAGATTATTTTTAATTAAATGTCAGAGGGTTGTTTTCACCCTCTCGGGAATTAAAACATAATTAGAAATAATCCATTCCATCTCGTATCTAATAGATTACAACCTCTTGTGATTTTCTTATAATAGAAATTTAAAGTCTATTTATATATGGACAATGTGAACTCTTAAATTTATTAGATATTATTTTTAGTTTCTTGATAAAAAGAATAAATTTGTCGAATGCATGAATGCAAATTTAAATTGTTATCATTTCAAATTTTAAATTTACAAGTTTTCTTAGAAACACATAATTTTTGAACCTGCGCGATTTTTTTCGAGATATGCAAGATTAACTACTCTGGGATTCCTTGTTGTTACATTTCCAAAGGTTGTTTTGCAAAATTAAAATTACTCTAAAGATTTCTAAAGATAGTATTATACTAAATAAAAGATTCACGGGTTTTTGGACAATTTTTTTTATTAATGTCAAATTTATCAATTTTCATACGACGTTTCGTCCTTTTAAGGACTTTTTCAAGTACTCAATTACTTAAAACAATAATCGTTGATAAAATAGTAAAACAATCGAGACAAGAATCAATGTATTCATAATATTTATCCTATAACAAGTTAGGACAACCAATTTACAAAAAACAATCTTAAATCATATAAAACACGACTAAATTTGTTATATGATTTAAAATTGTTTTTTGTAAATTGGTTATGCTAACTTGTTATAGGATAATTATTATGAATATGTACATTGTTTCTTGTCTCGATTGTTTTACTATTTTATCAACGATTATTGTTTTAAGTAATTGAGTACTTGAAAAAGTCCTTAAAAGGACGAAACGTCGTATGAAAATTAATATTTAACATTAATAAAAAAAATTGTCCAAAAACACGTGAATCTTTTATTTATTGTTTATTTATATTTACTTTTATTGTTATCTGTCTATGTGTATATACATATATCTATATATATAAATTCATATATATCCCTAATATATTTTTTATTTTATTCATATATATTAAAACAGATTAAAATAAATTAAAATAGATTAAAACATTAAATAATAAAACAATCGAGACAATAAATAATGTATTCATAATATTTATCTTATAACAAGTTAGCATAACCAATTTAAGATTGTTTTTTGAAAATTGGTTGTGCTAACTTGTTATAGGATATATATTATGAATACATTATTTATTGTCTCGATTGTTTTACTATTTTATCAATTATTAATGTTTTAAGTAATTGAGTACTTGAAAAAGTCCTGAAAAGGACGAAACATCCTATGAAAATTGATATTTAACATTAATAAAAAATTGTCCAAAAACCCGTGAATCTTTTATTTATTATTAAAATGGAAATGAACCAACTAAATTTATAGTATTATACATTCACTAATGCAATGTATATGTAATTGCGATTGAGAGATTTCATTTCTCCATTTGATTGTTGTTAAAAATTTCACCAGAGAGAATGGATTGAGAATAAACCTAAATCATAAATAAATATTCTAAAAATATCAGGTAAAAAATTTTATATGATGGATGTGTCACTTGTACTATGTGTCCCGGACTCATTAGATAATTATATTCTATCAATATCCAGAGCTATTCGGCAAAGAGGATTGCTGACAAGAAGCCGAATTCCTCTTGCTAAGCAACCTGAACAGTGAGTGCGTTTGTATTCGATGACGTCATACCTGTGCTTTGGTATTTTTCCAGAGTTCGGTGTGTGGCCTGGGCACCCTCTGCCTTGATACCGGTGCATTGCGCAACGAGGTCGAGGATCTCGTGAGGGTAGGTCGGGCGGACGTTCTTCTGATTTCCGTCACCGTTCGACTTCTCACTAATTTCGGGGGCGATGTCGATGTCGACGTCGTTGCCGTGGCCGTCGTCGTCGTCATTGTTTGATTGGATGAAACATCTATAGATGGCGTCTGTGTCGTTTCTGCATCCGCCTGCGGAGCGGGTAGAAATCGAATGCAGTCCTTGTCCTGGATACACAGCTCGAGATCTGTCTGCGAGGCTTGGTGTGTCATCGGTTTGGGTTCTTCGGCAACGACGGGCGCGTCCACCTCTTCTGGGGGTGGAGGCTCGTCTGTCGGCGGGGCTGGCGAGGGCGGCGGCTCCACCGCCACCGCCACAGCCACCTCCACCGTCTTCAGAAGGCCAATGCTCAGCGTTTCCAACGGAGGCGGCGAAGAGGACTCGGAGGTGATGGCTCCAGTATGCGTGGGCGTCGACATTGGCGGCGTCGGCGTTTCGCTTGTCCGTGGTTGATCATAAACCATTTTATCCGATTTCGGGGATAAATTAGCAGCGCTCGAGCGAAACTGCAATAAAAAAAAATATATTTTTAAAATTTTTATTTTTATTCAATTCAGTAGAATTTAAAAAATGTTATAGAGTAATGCACTCAGTATAGATTGCTTTAGAAAACTAAATAAACTTAGTAATAAAGCTGTTAAAGCTTTTATTTTTGTGATTAATTTGATTATAGTTTGAATTTTTATTTAAATCACACATGATAAATTATAATTATTTATTGAAAACAAATAATACAACGTTTCGATCGACTTATTCTGCGATCGTTCTCAAGTATAAGCATTGAGCACCCACTCCGATTATAGGTTGACTGAACTAATCACGTGTCGGTTAGGCTTTTATAGACTACATAATAAATACACACAAATAAACTTAATTAATATAAAATGATGACGCCAGCACTGGAGTAATCCCAACAATAAAATTATTATACAAAATTATCAATAATAATAATAATCTCCATTGAAACCTCCCAGTGTCATGCATTGATTTCCATTCATAAAGCCGAACTTACATTCATTCCTTTGTAAATATTGTATACATAACAACCTTTGTACATAAATTTTTGTCTTGGGTAAATATCCCGGCAACTTTGTAAAAACAAAAACAAAAATTAACAAAATAATAATAATAATAACTAATCAAATGCAAGTTAACAAAGTTTTCCGTCAAAACAGTCTTGGGAGTGGTGATGATAAAACCTAAATAATAAATAACACATTATTAATTTTTTTAAATGAAATTTTTTACTGATGTGAACAGATGACAAATTTCAAAACAAGAATTTATCAAAGTTGGACTTGTTGAATAGCTCTGATTTTTTTCTGGCAATTCTACGGTAACTTTGGCGCCGCGATCTGATGATGGATTCTTATAGTACTCACCAAAATAAGACGAAAATGAAGAATACCATTTTTCGAGGTATCGCTTAGTTTTCGAGATATCCAGTTTAAATTTTTGTATTTATTTTCCAATTGTTTTTTTACTTTATCCAATGCGAAGCATGGGGAAAGTATTGTAATGGGTCTCGCGGCAAGCGCGACTTCAAAGGGTCCTCAGGTAAAGACTACGGAACCCATGGACTCAATTAAGGTCACAAATTGTAGTATTCAATTAGATTAAATTTTAGCACGTGACGATTTTGACAAAAATTACCTGGGGTCTCGTCGAGAGGCCAAAAAGTGCCATTTTTTTGGAAGTGCGTGCGGATGTACTGTATGTTATCGTTTTTTTCGTCCACGATTTTTTCCACACTGTTGCACCAATTGAAATGAAAATGAAAACCTAACATTATTTTAACAAAATGAAGCACTGATTAGTTTTTGGTACATATCGGCCCACAAACATTAGTACTTTATTTCGGTACTTTTTTAGTTTTTTCTAAATATCTTGAAAATGACTTAACCAATTTTGATGAAATTTAATATTGTAATTGAGTACCTGGAGGACCACAAAAATGGTCATATAAAATTTTTGTAAAATTATATTTTAAAGTACTTTACCCTAGACTACGATAGTTCATTGGATAAAGTTTAGCAACGATCCGTTGCAGTTTATTTTAAATAGTAATTGAATATGTAGGTAGATATATAGATAGATAGATAGATAGATAGGTAAGTAGATAGATAGATAGATGGATAGATAGGTAAGTAGATAGATAGATAGATGTATGATTACTAGTTTGGCCCCTGGCGGGGATGATTTCCTGATATCCCAGGCGAGTGCTTGTGGTCGTTGCGGCGGAGTCGTGGCCTCGTAGCGCCATTTGACTCGAAACCATTGGATGAGTGCATGGAAGTCTCTTGTGTAGTTGTCGAGGACGAGGACCACCTCTTGGCACTGGGCAATGCATTCGCCAGCCTCGCAAGCGCAATAGAGCTCGTCTATTGCACGTTGCAGGTTGCCGAGCAGAAACGCCCAATAACGGGCTTGCAATTCTAACAAACACAAACAAAAAACATTCGTCAATCAATTGCAAATATATTCAAATAAAAATAGTCAAAATCCTATTATAAGAATAAAACAAACAGCTCAAAAGCTTACACATTTATTTTCAATCGCTTAAATCCATAAGGTTTTTTTTTATTATTGAAGATATGACGAACTATAGTTCTCTCTATATATATGGGGAATTCCACGCCAAATCGGACGGTTTGATTTCATTTATTTTTTGACATTTTTTAGTACTCTTCAAAAAACTCTTCCTGGTAAGTAAATTTTGAAATTTGTTTGATCACCGGTTTAAAAGATATCGAATTTCGAAAAATTTTATGAAGTGGTAAATGATTTAAGCACAAAATCCTGAAGGAAAACAATATGCTATTAAATTTTTGCTTCTTTGTCTTGGTGGATTACATTATTCTATATTATTAACTATATCTTTTGATTAACAAATAATATCAATTGAATTAGTATATTTTATATGCGGCCCGAGGCATTTGTTTTTTAATCGTGTTTCCTACATTTGATTCAATCGCGAGGTTTTTTCTTCAAATGCGGCCCGTGTAAGCCAAAATGCTGGACACCACTGATTTAAAGGGTGCCCCAAAAGTCAACAAAAGGCGTGAACCAGATTGTGATGGTCTAGATTCTAAAAAAAATTAATCAAAGTCTCGTAGTTTTCGAGTTAAGGCATTTTATTGAAAATCGTGTAAATCGTTACCCTGTACTAAATATTGAGATGCAGTGGCTACAAATTTTCATATTTCATAATTCTAATTTTTGCCACTCAATCCTGATAACCCTGCTATTGACCACAAGCCAAAATTAAACCAACAGTACTATACTTACTACCCATTTTAAGGAGATACAAGTAAAATACTTATTCACCATTTATTATCACTGGAATTTAGAAAAATAGTTGCTTTAAAAAAAAAAGAGGAAATTAAAGCAACTCCAAAAAAAAATTCCTCGACCGTGACAGGACTCGAACCTGCAATCTTCGGATTCGAAGTCCGACGCCTTATCCATTAGGCCACACGGTCTATATAAAATGGGCCATTCCACGCCAAATCGGAGGGTTTGAAAAATTTTAATTTTTGATTTCCTTCATTTTTTTTGACATTTTTTAGTACCCATCAAAAAAACTATTCATGGTAAATTTTGAAATTTTTTTGATCACAGGTTATCGAATATCGGTTTTTCGCTCATAACTTCTTCAAAAATGGTCCAAATTCAAAATTTTATTTTTGAATTTTTTTTTTTACATACTTTTTAGAAAAAAATACAAAAAAATTATTTAAAGTGTTTTTATTTTTATCAATAAAAAGTGTTTGAAAAAAATAATTAGTAATTTTGTTTGTTGAGAGCAAGTAGTAACAAATGCTTTTATTTATTTACGACCACTATCAACCCTGACTTAAAATTTGTAGAATGAACAGAAGTCAGAAGTTTAAAATAAAAAATTATCAAAAAAATCGAAGAGTATACATACAGTTTCAAAATCAAGATTAAAATTTTCAAACTCCAAAATTGCATATAAAAACACTTTAAATCATTTTTTATCTAAAAAGTATGTAAAAAAAAATTGAATTTGGACCATTTTTGAAGAAGTTATGAGCGAAAAACTGAAATTCGATATCTTTTAAACCGGTGATCAAAAAAATTTCAAAATTTACCAGCAAGAGTTTTTTGATGGTACTAAAAAATGTCAAAAAATGAAGGAAATCAAAAATTAAAATTTTTCAAACCGTTCGATTTGGCATGGAATGTCCCATATATAGAGAAACAAGCTTGGGGTCACATTCTCCCAATTCGTGTTTATTAGAATTGTGTTCTATTGTTGGTGTGTATTTAGAGAGGGACCTAAATGGGGATTATTATTATTTTTTTTTAATTTAAATTTTGATTGTCAAAAACTTATAAAAGGGAAGCAAAACAGGAGGGGGGAGGAGAGTTTAAAGTTGTCCAATAAATAAATAAATTTAATGTTGTAAGGTGTCAGAATAAATAATGAAATTTTTAATGGTTAATTCCAAATAAATACTATTTCGAAGGCATATGAGAGCACTTCCTCATTAGTGGAAAAGTGATAAAGATGAGTTACATAGATACATTTAAATAACAATAGGTGATTTCAAACAAATAATTATTATATAACAACCTAATTTTAAATACAAAATAAACTTTAACTCACACATTCATCTCCAACGAATATGTTATCTTCATAATAGGAAGGCAATAATTCAATCACAAAATATTCTCGACAACAGAAACAACAACAAAACTTATAATCAGTTTTCTCTGACTCCTGAAGATTGGCTCACCCCCGAAATATATCGAATTCAAAACTCAATTTTGTTTTATTTCTTTTTTTGTGAAACCTACCTCCCATTTTACTCAAGTTTTATTATTATATTAAAATGTTTCACCTATCTCCTTAAAAGTTAACAGGAAAACTGTTGATTAAGTGCTTAGGTGTTATCGATGTTTTCTTAAATGATATGGAATTAATGACCAGTGCAAATTTCGTAATTTGTACTGACGACTAATTCAGGATTTCTAATCTAGGGTCCGCAGACAAAGTAAAAATAAAATTATAAAGTTTTTTTGGTTAAATTTAAAATCTGATTATACGAAGTTAGCGGAATTGGCGCTGAAGCAGTTACCTTACCCTCAACATACAAGTATGTGTACGAAAAGGATTTTTCCACTCTTGTGTACCTATCTAACTAAAAAATAAATACAAAAAATAATTTTTAAGAAAAAAATAAAACCGACTTCAAAACAATTAAATGCAACAAATAAAATCCACTAAAAGGTATAAAATAATTATTATCTTATTTAGTTACAACTAAACGACGAAATATGAACATGAAATTACTTTTTGAAGTCGGTGCCAAACATGTACTTTTATGAATCGCACTCGATGGATCTTACTTAGTACGTTTGGCGGGTACGCTCGCTTATAGGTATAGTTTGTTTGGCACCGACTTCAAAAAGTAATTTCATGTTAATATTTCGTCGTTTAGTTGTAACTAAATAAGATAATAATTATTTTATACCTTTTAGCGTATTTTATTTGTTGCATTTAATTTTTTGAAGTCGGTTTTATTTTTCTTAAAAATTATTTAGTGATGTTATTAATAGTGATCATATG
This sequence comes from Forficula auricularia, assembly GCA_024734495.1. Taxonomy (NCBI): domain Eukaryota; kingdom Metazoa; phylum Arthropoda; class Insecta; order Dermaptera; family Forficulidae; genus Forficula; species Forficula auricularia. The sequence continues at coordinate 627,830 of JALMQS010000625.1, read as the reverse complement.
ATCAGAACTTGACCAAATTAATATGGCACCATCTCTAAAATACCCCCTTTCCAATAAAAAAAGAATCATCGAAATCGGTTCATAAACAAAGAAGTTAGGCCTGAACAAACCTAACAAAAAAGGTCTAATACCAATGAAAAAAAAACGGGACCAATCGGAAGCTAGACTGAACCCAATGCAAAATTTTTTTCAAAATCCGTTCACAATTGGCGGAGATATGATGTATAACATAGACAAAAAAAAAGCCGAGTCTGGTAGGTATATTTTTAGATTATCAATATTGCTAACTTCTAAAAACTATAAGGAAGCGTTCACTATATAATTTGAGATTATGTTTTAATCCTACTTTTACTCAATAGTGAGGGAATGATTCGTTTTTAAATGACGAATTTAAAAGTATATGGTATTTTTTGACTTATGACGTTTGTCGTGTTTAAATTATATACACATTTATGTACAGCCAGTACTATTTATATATGAATAAATAATAAGAGAGCAGACAGTTATAAGAAGCTTTTCGAATTAGATCTTTGAATTTATGTGAATTTGGCGGTTGGGACACAGTAAGGGAATGATTTTAAGGGTATTTATTTGAACATAAATTTTTTTTTATTTATGATAAAAAAGATAAATCTGTTTGATAATTTGGTAAGGGATGTAGTTTCATAAAAAATTATTTGTTACATAACTTAGAATCCCATATCACAGGAATCAGCGAGGACATCAATTTCGATATTTTTTTTGAGAATCAGGCATACATTTGTTTTGAGTCAAATAAATTTTTGTTTTCTATTTGTTTTTGAATTTTTGACGAACTGGGTTGCACGACTTATGACCCACCCTGTACTTACTCCTAATTGTAAAAAAAAAAAATATTTATTTTATTCTAAAGAATTTTCCAAAAATTAGATTTTAAAAGAGAGAGAGGGAGTATAATAAATCTTTTTTTTTTTTTTTGCCCTTGTTTTTAGTAGGCAAAAGCTCACTGACCCGATTTCTTATCTCTCCCGGTTGATGCACTGCGAACACGAGAGCCATGTTTCTTGCCATCCGATTGAGTTGTCCGCTCGGATTTGCGTGTTGTCGTCGAGAACGAAGACGAAGAGGACGTGGACAATTCACTGGTGGGTCTTGGCGAGGTGGGCGGTTTACGGGTCACCTTACCTAAAAAAAATTAATTAATTAATATTATTATTATTTATTTAAAAAGGTAGGTCTCTAGCTCTTTCTAGTGATATACTGGGTGAGTTTTATATCCTGAGACAGTCTTATAACTCAAAAACAGCGCATTATATTAAAAAAAATTTCAAATAAAAGTTTGTTTATATCGAGGGGGAAACTAAACTACGCTATTGTTTGTCGACGTAGAACAAGCTTTCAAGGGTATTTCAATGTCAAGTTCTCTTTTTTAAATGGAACCCTATATTTTTCTATAGGTCTACTTAATCTACAAAAAAAAAACCAAACAACTTTCATGAGAACTATTTTTTATACGACATCAAATAAACAAAATACATGAATCAATTAGATCTGAAAAAAATTCTTAATAATTATTTTTAACAATTATTTAACATAATTATCAAATAATAATGATTAAATAATTAATTATTAAATAAATAATTTAATAATAATTAATAATTTAATAATTTTTCGACACTGTTCTGAGACATTCCAGAGTGTATTGCAAGTCTTCTGGATAAATTCCAGTTCCAATTTCCTTATTTTGGCCTGTTCCAGTTTCTTCGTAGCCTTTATATTTCCTATTTTTTTTTTAAACAGATTTTACAACACAATAAAATGAAGCTTGTGAGGGTGTATTCCTATCAGGAAAACACTAGGCATTTATTTCAATGGCAACCACATTCAACATAAATTCAGGCCATTTTAATTCTGTCTTCAACAAAAAATGCTCCATTTAAATTATGGTAATACAATATATCTACTGGATTGACACAAGAAATAAACTTTTTTAAAGTAAAGAATTTTAAGTAGTTCTATTAAGTAGAAAATAATCTCTTAAATGTGTGTATAATGAAGTTTTAAGATCATTATAAACACTTATTTTTATTGTTGTGACTTTTCAATTTAATAAATATTTATTTAATAATTAAATATTTAATTGTTATTATTTGATAATTAAGTTAAATAATTGTTAAGATTTTTTCAAAATTTAATTGATTTATTATTTGATGTCATATAAAAAAATAGTTCTAATAAAAGTTGTTCAGTTTTTTTTATAGATTCAGAATATGTACAGAAACATATAGGTTTCCTTGAAAAGTTTTTGTTTTGCCGAGAGTAGCAGAGTTGTTGATTCACAAAGAGATACAAAGAGGTTGTCCTCTGCTTGATGCAAATAAACATATACACATATATATCAAGATGATATATCTGTATATATATATTATTTATTTGTTTGAGACTATAGTTTCGAAGACTTGGTCTTCATCATCAGTCTTTCTTCAATTATAAATGTTCTTCATGGAGTCAATATCATATGGATACTGAAAACTTGGTGTTCCTTCGTCACTGGAAAGCTTTCCAGTGACGAAGGAACGCCAAGTTTTCAGTATCCATATGATATTGACTCCATGAAGAACATTTATAATTGAAGAAAGACTGATGATGAAGACCAAGTCGTCGAAACTATAGTCTCAAACAAATAAATAATATATATATACAGATATATCATCTTGATATATATGTGTATATGTTTATTTGCATCAAGCAGAGGACAACCTCTTTGTTTCTCTTTGTGAATATAGGTTTCCATTTAAAAAACAGAACTTGACCTTAAAATACCCTTGAAAGCTTGTTCTAGGTCGACAAACAATAGCATAGTTTAGTTCCCCCCCCCCCCCCCACACACCTGATATAAATAAACTTTTATTCGACACTTTCAAACTGTTTTTGAGTTATAAGACTGTCTCAAAATAAAAAAACTCACCCGGTATTATGGAGAAGAGAGAGAGAGAGAATATCGTGCGACAAGCAAAGAGCCAAGAGATGGCAAAGGAAAGGAAGAAGAAGAAGAATCAAGAGAATGAGATAATAATAATCACAAGAGAATGAATGATAAGGCATTTAAAAGAATAATATAATCATATGGAATTAACATTCAAAGAAAAGATATTTATTTCTATTTCAATTCAGGAAAAAAGAAAGATTTCTATTTATTTGCAGGATTAAATAACTAAGATTGAAATAAAATTAATTTTTTGTCAACGTTTCGGCCGCCGGCTTCAGCCATTTTCAGGGCATTCTGGCTGCATAATAAAATAGAAAACAAATCATTTCCATATTTCTGTTAGTATACTCTCGATTATTGGGATGCGGCCTAAACGTGCTTAAAATATTTATACTATATATATCAAGGCCGGACGGTGACTTTTCAGCCCTTTCAGATGCTGTCCAAAAAAGGACCCTTCATTTTTGAAATTTTTATTTTATTCTTCGCAAAATGTATCGATAATAATATATGATGTAATATTTAATATTCAATATAATTATTATAAATAAATTATGAAGTACATACCTATATTCAGAGGTGTAGCCATGGGGGGGGGGGGGTCAGAACTCTGCCCCCTAGGGCAGGGCTCATGGGATGAGTAACGGCAACGACAAACCGTTTCTTATGGCAAACCAAGGGGTGATCCGCGATTGGAAGCAGGTGTACACCTCTTTGGAAGTATTTTGGAAGCACTTGGAAATATTTGGAAGTACTTGGAAAAATTTGGAAGTACTTGGAAATATTTGGAAGTACTTGGAAATATTTGAAAGTGCTTGGAAATATTTGGAAGTACTTGGAAATATTTGGAAGTACTTGGAAATATTTGGAAGTTTAAGTGGAAGTAGGTGTACAGCATATTAGGTCGCGGTTCACCCTTCGTGGCAAACTAACCCTAATTAAATATATTTCATATTGAAGGTAATGGAAGGCACCCAGGGGTAGTGAGGAAAGAAAAAATTAACACATATCAAAATAAGGTGTAATTTATTGGAATCCTTCCTACTTTCCTTTCAAACCGACGTTTCTGAGGATTCTTCCCTCCTTCTTCAGGATTTCAAAGGGTCAATGAATGAAACAAATAAAATGTTTCCTTCTTCTCTCGACAGTAGTGTTCAAAACTTTCTTCTTTTTTAGCAAAGGCATAGAAAAACAATTTTTTTTCTTCCTTTTCTTAATTAATAAATATAATAAATTACACCTTATTTTGATATGTGATATTTTTTTCTTTCCTCACTACCTCTGGGCTGCCTTCTATTACCTTCAATTAAAATTTCTACCTGTCCGTCTCTCTCCAGAGAAAATTTCGTTGCAAAAAAATATTTCATATGTTTAATCAAGAATTATCTTTTTTAATTTCTTGAAGTACCTTTTTAGTCCAGTTAAATTGTTCTCTAAAGGGCCTCTCGCTGGAAAGTTTTGGGGTAGTTTTGATTTCTAGATCCTATATGTTTTTTAGGTGTGCTGTATCCGCATCTGAGGTTTGCTAACAAAATTTCGTGACGGAACATTGTCAAAAATGCAAAAAAAGATAAACAAATCTCATTTTTTTGGCGGTTTTTTGGTTATAACTCGAAAACTACCAACTTTTCTTAAATAACCTTCCTTTTCAAAATGAAAGTTTATAAAATTTCCTACAAAGGATATGATCCGAATTCTCGAAAGTGTCATGGAAAATGTTGGATATCTATAAATCTAAGAGTTTTAACAAAAAAAAAGTGGTCCAAATAAACGTTCAAGTCAACAAACTTTACTAGAGAATGAGACAGGAATCGAGTTTCTAGGATGGGTGGTTTTCATTTTTCAAAAATTCAACCTCATTGCGGCACGGGTTACCATTTATCTAATTAAAATGAAACGTTTAAATTGTAGCAAATTTAATCTAGTCTTTGTCGAAAATGTGCTCTTTCATGGTCAAAATGGGAAAAATCGAAAAAAGTGCGAGTTTTTGAGATTTGCGGAAACATTTTTCAATACTCTGGCAGATAAACAGTATATGAGCAGTATGAGCACTAATAGGGTTCCGTTTCGTTTTCCTTTTAAAAATAACTAAAAAAAAAAAAAACTAAGTAAAGTGCAAAAAGCACTCTTTGAAATGGAAAGAGAAGAGTAAGATTAACATGAAAATGAGAATGAATGAATAGTAGTATTAGTAGATAGTAATAGTAGTAGAGAGGTGTTTGTTATATACGAGATAAGTAGGTAGGTATTTTGAGTAGGTAATGAGTAATGAGCAATGATACTAACCCATGGCTTCGGAATGAATGACAGAATGATTGAGTGTGAGGGTGAGAGCTTGGAGGCTTAGCTGGGCTGATGGACCACCTGCACTACAACACACACGGGCATCAGACTACTGGTGGGTGTCCCGCTTAGCCACTACATTTATATATAGGTGGATAGTTAATAATTATATTAATCTATGAATGGAAATGATTGGCAGGAGGGGAGAGAGGGGCGGCTACCTGAGTCCGAAGACGTCACTGGAACGTTGAAGGCGATTAGGTTGCGGGCAGAGCGGCCTTCTTCACGGACAATTAGCCGGAGCTCTTCCATGATAACATGCTGAAAACAAACACACAAACAATTAGCCACTTCCTACAAGAAAACAAACACACAACAACCTCTAATTCACTTTTATTGATAGCAACTTAGAGAGATTATAATTTTTGAAAAAGAAGAAATAAATCGGACAAGTGCGAGGTGGACTTGACATATCGAGGGTTCCGTATCTTACATCTTTTTTTCGAAATATCTCAAAAAAGGCTGAAACTATTTTGATTAAAAAAATTGAGCGAAACCAGCGGCATTTCGGTCTACAAAAGAGCTCTAATAAGTGAACATCGAAAAAATTATATTTTTCGAGATAATAATTGTTTTGTCAAAATGTCTGTTGTCTGTCTGTCTGTACGTTACCCAGTTTTTGTGGATGAGCTAGCTTAAAAACTAGTGTAAATATCGAAACCAAATTTCACACGTAGTTTTGGTCCATTGAGATTAAGAGTTGATTAGATTTTGGTACATTTCGACCCAAAATTAAGGGGGTGGGGATGATGATGACATCGTCACCGCTCCAGATTTTTTTATAATGATATTGATACAAGAAGAAGTTGCACCAAGAAGGTACAACCTCTGTAGTCCGTGGTGGACCCTTGTATCGTGAAGATAGAAGAGATTTAGGATTGGGTATCTGTGGATGCTGGTCTTGAAAGATTGAAGGTTATAATTTGCTGGAAAGACGGTCAGGGGAAGAGAGTTCCAGTCTCTAGAAGTCATAGGGATAAATGAATTGGCGAATGCGTTTGTTCGATTAGTATCCAGTTTAAGCGCGTAGGGGTGTTGAATCTTAGAAAATCGTGTATTTCGCTCAAATGAAGCCTCTTGGTGGGATTATCGATTTTATTTCGTCAGAACAAAAGCCATGGTAATATCTATAAAAAAGGGAAAGGGCGGAGACAGATCTACGATGGGCTAGGGAGTCGAGAGTGTCAGTTAATGCGGGATCGCTTATCAGTCTGATAGCCCGCCTATGAATTGCATCTAAGGTATTAAAAGAATGCTTGGAGGCCCCTCTCCACATATGAGAGCAATATTCAAGACAGGAGAGAATTTGATCCTTGTATAATATAAGGAGTTGAGTGGGGGTGAAAAAGCGTTTACTTATCTAGACACACGGCAGTGTGTCAGCCACTGTTCGGAAAAACGGGCGACGCACCGGCCATGTGTATATTTACACGAACCATTTTGAGCTACTTTCGATCCCCACATAATTCAAAAACTATTAGACCTACACACTTGAATGTCTAATAAGGCCCACTAGAACAACCTAGAATCCAAAATTTCATGAATAAAACTATTATAGTTCTTGAGTTATTAAGGTCTGAAAAGTGCCATTTTTAACACTGACTCAATGACTGACATATCAAAAACCTTAAAGTACTTCCTATGAAATTTGGCATACTGGTAGAGTTTGGGCTACAATTAAGGGGAAATGTCGAAAAAGTGAAACTTTCCCTTTTTCAGAACCTAAAATGAAGGGGTTAAATTTATTATAAGCTTAATTAACATATAGTGGAAACACAATCAAGCTAGAATGCTGAAATTTGGCATACTGGTAAAGTTTGGCACTTTAATAAAGGAGGAAATTGCAAAACCGAAACTTTCACTTCTTCGGGACCCGAAATAAAGGGGTGAAATTTATAGGCATAATTAACATACCTATAGTGGAAATACGATGAACCTATAATGGCTGAAATTTCGGCATAATGATAGAGCATGACATTAATAATGGGTGAAATCGAAAAACTTAAGTGTATATTACTTTACCATACATGGTTTGGTCAAGTAATGTAATCGTTCATGAAAAAAGTGTTTTTTTTTTCCTTCTTTTTTTCAAAACATCTCAAAAACAGCTGAAACTATCTTGATTAAAAAAATTGAGCGAAACCATGGCATTTCGGTCTACAAAAAAGCCCTAATAAGTGAACATCGAAAAAATTATATTTTTCGAGATAATAATTGTTTTGTCAAAATGTCGGTTAGTCTGTCTGGTTGTCTTGTTGTTAGTTAGTCTGTGAGTTACCAAATTTTTGTGGACGAGCTAGCTCAAAAACTAGTGTGAATATCAAAACCAAATTTCATACGTAGTTTTGGTCCATTGAGATTAAGAGCTGATTAGATTTTGGTGCATATCGACCCAAAATTAAGGGGGGTGGAGGGAGGGGGTTAAAAATTAAAAATAGAGGCCATTTGAGCAAACTCAACCAAATTTTGTATATATAATCAGTGGGACCCCAGAAGTCTTAAAATGCAAAAACTAACCGACCAAAATGGGGTGGGGGGTGTATGGTCAAAAAATGAAAATCTAGGCTCATGTACCAAACTCAACCAAATTTTGTATACATAATCAGTGGGCCCCCCAGGAGTCTAAAAATACAAAAACTAACCGACCAAAATGTGGGGGGGGGGGGTTGTATGATCAAAAAATGAAAATCTAGGCTCTTGTACCAAACTTTACCAAATTTTGTATACATAATCAGTGGGCCCCCCAGGAGTTTAAAAATGCAAAAACTAACCCCCCTCCCCTACATGATTATAAATAATTTTATTAAATATTAAATATAAGTGAGGGGCCAGGTTGTATGGTAAAGTCAAGTGGATGGCCACATCAGAACACGTCAGCTTATTTTTAGATAAATTAAAGGACAAAACTTATCAAAAATTAATGATTTCTGACCAAAAACATAAATGTGAAAAAGGGGTCAAGTTCGGTGCAAACGGCTTTGCCGACAAAAGAGTTGAGATCTAAACGGGTGCCAAGTTCCATAGTAGTTCCTTAAATTATAGCTATAGGAATGTACAATGTTCTTCAATTGCTTAAAAAGAAAATTTGTTACCTTCTTTGATATTAAATTTATAACTTGGCAAGTTTTATATCCAACTAAATTGTTTGTAGTATAAAATAGAACAACTAGCAAATTAAATTTTAAGCTTCTATTAAATATCATCTCTTTAAACGTAAGTTATTGACTATTATAACTTGGAAAGTTATAAATTTAATATCAAAGAACGTAACAAATTTTATTTTAAATCAATTGAAGAACGTTGTACGTTACTATAGCTATGATTTAAGCAACCCGGTACTAACCAACTAACTCGACTCCCTGGCTCACCGAAGAACCGTTTCTGCCCTTTCCCTGTACTACAGATATTATCACGGGGTCTGCTTAGTCGAGCTGAAATCAATTAGCCCCCTAAAGCCCTTTTTAAGAGAAACACGTGGATTTCGAATGCTCTGCACCCATTGCTGTCAAATTGGATAAAAATCGAACAAGCGCTTTCGCCAACTCTTTTATCCCTATGACCTACAGAGAATGGAACTCACTTCCAGCCACCGTCTTCCCCGCGACTTATAACCTTCAGCTGTTTAAGACCCGTATCGACATATATCTTCGACCCCCGCCCAGCCCATAAAATCCCTTCTTCTTCTTTTCACGATGGAGGGGCCAACACAGGCCTTGGGGGATGCACCATTTTGGTGTAACTCCTTTTCTCATCATTTTCATAAAAAAAAACTGCTATGGAACTTGGCACCCGTTTAAATCTCAACCCTTTCGTCGCCGAAGCCGTTTGTACCGGACTTGGCCCCTTTTTCACATTTATGTTTTTGGTCAGATTATAATCGGCTTGCGCCACGACGACAACGTGATTTTTATTAATTTTAAAACCTAGTAATAGTTCATGACAAATAAATATATTACAATTGGGAAATTTAAATTATTTTAAAACCTAGTAATATATAGTTCATGACAAATAAAATTTATTAAAATTGGGAAATTTAAATAATTTTAAAACCTAGTAATAGCTCATGACAAATAAAATTTATTACAATTGGGAAATTTAAATTATATTAAATGAGAAGTGATGAAAGGCAGCTCAAGGATAGTGAAAAAATGATCTCGAATAAAATAGATTTATTGGACAGACATTTTGTTATCACTCAAAAAGCACCGTTTCGGAGGATTTTTCTACTAAAATTTTGGTATAGATGAGGAAAAAAAATTATATATCCCAAAATAGTTGAGATAACAAATTCGTTCTTGTTTCTCGTTGAAACGTAATAAGCTAATAAACGAATATAAAATAAATATATAAAAAAGCAATCGACAAATAAATTTATAATTTTTCTCATTAATATATCAAAGAATAATTAATATATTAACTAGAATTGTTTTTGATCGCGCTTTTTAAACAAGATATATATCGCGAGACTTCTGCTGGTTGAAGCTATTGGAGTCTGCTGAGTCTTAAGTCATGACGCTTTTTATATCAAACACTGATATGGATCACCAAATGAATTTGAAATCTGAGATGTTATATATTCAATCTCCCAGTCCAGCGCGCTCGATCTGTTAACACGTGTGTTAGGTGTTTGCTATTAATTAATCATAAGTTTCGCGATATATATCTTGTTTAAAAAGCGCGATCAAAAATAATTCTCCTTAATATGTTAATTATTCTTTGATATATTAATGAGAAAATTATAAATTTATTTAACTTCATCATTTCACGTTAGAAATATATAAATTCGGATATTATTTTCACTTAATTTTTGATAAAAATCACCTGCTTTCGATTCGCGATCGAATCAAATACAGGAAACTTATTTATTTTTACTTATGGAAAGTGGTGTAGGTTTTAGGTGAAACATGATGTTAGTTAATAGAGTAAAGGGTGTATCCTATACCACTACACTTCGCCTCTAAAAGCCGAAAACTAGACCTGTTAGAATCAACCGAAATTAAGAAAGCTATAATTGAAAAAGATAAAATTCTCAATAACCAGCAGGACATTAGAAATTCCACAATAATAGATCTACTAATTAACAAAAATTAAAAAAACTTAACCTCAGTCTCTCTCAAATATATACTATTTCCCAAATTACAATCAAAATTAAATTCAAATCACGCGCCTTCAGTCTTCTAAAATAAATGACATTTTGATATATGAGATAACCACAAAAATTGTTGTATATTGTAATTTATCTCATCTAATTTATCCCTATTATGTTTTATCTTAATTCTTCATCTCTATATGTTATTTAGGCTTATTTGTAAATTGATATTTATAATTAATTTTGTGTCTATGACTTAAATTTGTAATTTTATTTTCTAATTTAATTCTAAAAAGACTTTATATTTATACTTGTAATTTTTATTAATATTAATATTCATATTTACTTAGATTTCTTATATTTACATTTATATATTTTATAATTAAAAAAGAAAAATCTTTGTAAAACAATTTTTTAAATTTTAAATTTTCATTGGTGTTTTTCTTGTGTTAGGTTGGTATGTAAGATTTGAATGTTATATTTTGTTATATTGGTAACCATGATTTGAATGTCAAGAATGGTGACCACTCGTTCAATTATTATTAGTATTAACTTGTAAACTCCTGATGATGGACTAATAATCCGAAATATATTGAGTTTGTATAAACCTCTTTGAGTTTTATTTCATTCACTGTGAAACTACACACCCTTTACTCTATTAACAGGAAACTTATGATCAATCGACACATGTTTAATAAGAAATCAAAACGTTTCGGACGAAATTTATTTATTTATTTATTTAAAACAATGCTCTGAGGTGGCATACCTCGTAGACATGAAACAGAAAGAATATATATATATATATATACAAATAGTAACATTTAAGTAAGCAAACATAACATATATAACATTTAAATGAGCAAACAGATAGAATACAGGTATATAGTAAGATTTAAATGAGCAAGACTCTCCCTTTCACCCTTTATCAATTGAAAATTTGAAAAATATTTGCTTTATGAATGAATTTTAAGGCGATTATTTTTCATTATTGATAAAGGAGTGAATTTCGCCCGAAACGTTTTGATTTCTTATTAAACATTTGTCGATTGCTTTTATAAAGAATTGTATTTATTTTACTTAAAAAAAACAACCAACAAGTTATTTTTTAAACGAATATGTCGGACATTTTCATAATTTTAAGTCAAGTGATTACCAATTTCTGTTAGATACAAAAATCGCGTAAAAATGAACATTTAGATACTTGTGAGAGCCAACCCCTAAGTGGGCCACCAGCCTGGCAGGCATGTTAGTTTGGTGTTTGCATTTCATACCTAAAAGGGGACATTGGAAGATGCGACCCTTAATTTTATTATATAAGAAACGCAACGTCTATACTTGTTAATTGGCCAGTATGGGAAATTGCAATTTTTCTAAGATCGGTATCTCTATCGAGTTAATTGAGGGACGAATCCAAGAACCCCCTTCAATGTCAACGGAATCATGTCCATTACACACGAAACTCCTCTGAAAAGACAAAGCATAATATCATAAATTCAAGTATTTATGAATTCCAATCAATTATGTAATTTCAAATTTTATAACTTTAACCTTGACAGTGAACATTCAAAGATCTATTAGATTTGTTGGAAACAAATTAGATAATATTTTAATATGTAAAATCTACTATAGCTTTGTGTTTTGTATTTTTTTTTTTACTTTGCCATAGAGGGTATGGTCAAGTATTGTAATCGTGCATGAAAAAAGTGGTTTTTTTCCATCTTTTTTTCGAAATATCTCAAAAACGGCTGAAACTATTTTGATTAAAAAAATTGAGCGAAACCATGGCATTTCGGTCTACAAAAAAGCTCTAATAAGTGAACATCGAAAAAAAAATTATGTTTTTCGAGATAATAATTGTTTTGTCAAAATCTCTTGTGCGTTACCAAATTTTTGTGGACGAGCTAGCTCAAAAACTAGTGTGAATATCGAAACTAAATTTCACACGTAGTTTTAGTCCATTCGGATTAAGAGCTGATTAGATTTTGGTGCATATCGACCCAAAATTAAGAGGGGTGGAGGGGAGGTTAAAAATTAAAGCTATTTGAGGAAACTCAACCAAATTTTGTATACATAATCAGTGGGACCCTAGAAGTCTAAAAATGCATAAACTAATCGCCCAAAATTGGTGGGGGAAGGGGGGTGTAAGGTCAAAAAATGAAAATATAGGCTCTTGTACCAAACTCAACCAAATTTTGTATACATAATTAGCGCGACTCCAGAAGTCTAAAAATGGAAAAACTAACAGCCGAAAATGGGGGGGGGTGTAGGGTCAATAATGGTATAATAGACTGATTGTTCCTATGAAAATAAAATATTTTATTTTGAAAAATTCGAAGTTATGCTTTCCTGAAAAACATCCCTTTCCCGTGACTCACCTTGTATTATTAGTCGTGTACAAATTTTAATCCGATTGGAATAAAGGAAGAGGGTGTACATTAAGAGTGTCGAAAAAGAAATATTTTAATCGTTCATATCTCGTCTACGGTAAGTCGCATAGCTTTGGGATTTGAAACTTAAGTTAGAAGTAGTACCTCAAGATTTTACCTAAAATCGAAGAACCGGAAGTATATGTTTACTTGTGGAATTTTGGTATTTTGCAATTTCGTCTTTTTTCCCGGTTTTCTCAAATGAAGAAAATTGGTATGATGATTTCAAATAAGGGAGAAACTAATGTGAAAGTCGTGTGGTGGCCACAAATAATTATTGTGAATTTAATTTAAAAATAATTCCTATTTATTGATTGATCATTTCTTGAAAGGATATCTAAACATTCATTAATTTTATTGGAGTGTTTATTTTTAAAAAGTAATTTTTTTATTTAATAAAATTTAATGCATATGTTAGTGGTTCTCAAACTTTTTGAAGTTCTATAAAAAATTGTAGGCGTACTATACAGGGTGCATAGGAAAGTCCTTTAACCTGAAAATACTTGAGAACGGAGAGTGCTGCAGCCACGCATGTGAGGTAACGGTATAGTAAAGCGACTATGCCCGACCTAATGCAAACGACACCAGCGCCCCTAGTGGCGAAATGTGGAAGTTAGCCATTGGAAATCGAAAACGAAAAGTGATAGAGCAAAATTTCCAATTAGAAAGTTTTAGAGCATCAATTAATTAGTACGGAACGATATTTGGTTTACACGGAAAGGATAAATTACTGCCTGTATCCAATGTTGTTTGTATCAAGCGAGCGCCAACACCTTTTAAACTAAAATTTTAAATGCATTGGAAATTAAAGTTTTCAGACATTACAGTACAGTACAAAGTCACAAACTGCATTTGCACACTGCTACATTTCCGAAATGTAAATATGTAGAGTAGAACAGTCGCGCATAGATTACGGACATTTTTGGATACAGGCAGTAATTTATCCTTTCCGTGTAAACCAAATATCGTTTCGTACTAATTAATTGATGCTCTAAAACTTTCTAATTGGAAATTTTGCTCTATCTCTTTTCGTTTTCGATTTGCAATGGCTAACTTCCACATTTCGCCACTAGGGGCGCTGGTGTCGTTTGCATTAGGTCGGGCATAGTCGTTTTACTATACCGTTACCTCACTTGCGTGGCTGTAGCACTCTCCGTTCGCAAGTATTTTCAGGTTAAAGGGACTTTCCTATGCACCCTGTATACAAAATGTTAATAAATATACATACAACTAATAAAATCTGGGATTTTCTAGAGCGCACCAATTTAGTATTAGTTATTTAAGTAGTGGCTAGAAAGAGGCAGGCTTTACGGCTAGGGCTTAATGGATATTATACAGGAGTTGCAATTTGCGATTGCCAATGTGCATTTTGTAATAAGAATCGATTGCCCACATATATAGAATAAATAAAGACTGCCCGTATATGAAGCAAAATTGTATTATCTACGAATATGATAAAGACAATTAATCGTTGATTTATTTTTAAACTCGATATTATCTTTTTTAGTGTTTTGTTAAAAAAAAAAAAAACAGTTAAGATTTCAAAAAATAAAAGTTCGAACCCTAAAGGGAGGGAAAAAATATTTACCCTAACGAGTATTGGATTGTTGACTTTTCGATTATTATTGGTAACCATTGCTGAAGACATGGAGGAATTAAGTCAAAAATGAAAATTCTGGCCCTTTGGGCCAAACTCAACCAGATTTTGTATAAGGTACGTATACTGTGGGCCCCCAGAAGTATAGAAATGCAAAAACTAGTTACCCAAGAGAAGGGGGGGGGTCAAAAATGAAAATTCTAGCCCTTTGGCCAAACTCAACCAAATTTTGTATACATAATCTGTAGGCCAGGGGGGGTTCAGGGGGGGGGGGGGTAGAGAGAGGGTCGTTGGGGTGAAGGGGCATGGGTCCAGGGGGGTCGGGGAGCTAAATAAACCTTAAGTTAAGACAAATTAACTTTTAAACGTTAGTTTTAATTTTTACTTAAAGCAATTTGAGCCGCGAAAGTTAAATAATGTAATTAATAATTTCTTATGTTAATTCTACATATTTAGAAAATTATTTTATTATTTTTTGAAAAGGGAAAATTAATTGAGCACCCGACAGGATTCGAGACTGTGTTTCTCTGAAGAGCGACTTTACCAACTAGGCCACGGATGATCCCGCCAGGAATGCTCTTTAGATTGAATGTCCTTTTCAAAAAAATAATAAAATAATTTTCTAAATATGTAGAATTAACATAAGAAATTATTAATTACATTATTTTTTTCGCGGCTCAAATTGCTTAAGTTAAGATTAATAAAAATATGTTTTCTTTCAAAAAGTATTAAGAAAATTCGTATTTTATATCTAGTATTTCAAAAACAATTTACAAAAGTCTCTTGTGTCTGATATCTCAAATACTTTTCTTAAAAATATCTTGTAACTTGTATTCCAGATACTTTTTATGAGGTATCTTGTACATCTTTGTCTATTTGATAATCCAGATTTTCTTTCTTCTTAAATAAATTTAATATTAAGGAAATATCTTAATATGTGAATGTGGAATTTTTATATTTTTTAAAATTTTCAAAAAACACTAGTTTTCAATCAGAAAAACAAATATAAATATTAAAAACTTTTAGAAGTGTCTCACTATTAGTTTTTCGAGATCCGCTAACCATATTGTTTTTAATTATTTACTCAAAATTAACACTAGTTGGGGTAGAGTCGATTCTATTAAGGATCTGGGAGTAATTTTTGATTCTAAACTCACATTTAATGAACAATTATTAGACTACGTTTTAGGTAGAAACAATCGAATTTGGGGATTTGTTTTTCGTAACACGAAGTCATTTAAGAGATCCAGAGTCAATTAAATACTTATACATAACATTAATCAAATTTATATTAATGTATGCATCAACAATTTGGAGGCCTATCGAAAGGATTAACATGGACAGATTTTGGAGAGAATTCGGCACAAAGTTCTAAGCCATTTGGCATTCCTTTCGGGCAATCCTTTGTCGAGATTTGACCATGATTATGACTCTACTGCTGAAACTTTCTGTCTCCCTTCTGTTCCCTCTTCTATGATTGCTTCTGACGTTTTATTTTTATATAAGATTAAGTCCAACCAGGTGAAATGTTCAGAACTTCAAAATCTACATATTTCCTATACACAGTTCAAATCTATATATATAAAATTAAGGTTTTGTCTGTACATTAGTCCAAATCACGCCAAATTTTGGTTGCACACGTTTCAAGCAAAGTTATGAACGAAAACACCCTCAAAAAAATTTATGTCTGTGTGTATGTATGTATGTCTATCTGTTTCCGTAGTTTCCGAAAAGTTTTTTTTTTTTGGCTTTTCGGCCCTTCTAGCCATAAGCCTAATTACGATACTAGTTATATTTTTTTTAAATTTGTCTCTACCCCCGAAAAGTTGCTCACGATTCACGTAAAAACGGCTGAAGGGATTATTATGACATTTCATATTTACATCAGATGTCTTCTAACTTACGTTTTTAGCTAAATAACATTTTGATATTTTGACCCCAGAAGAGGGTTTGGGGGGGGGGGGGGCGCACGAATGAAAATGATCAAATAGCTCCTAAACTACGGCAAATTTTATGATAAACAAAGTAGTAGGGGATGTGATTTCTGACAACTTTTGTTTAAAAAGATTTCCCCAAAAAACCACCCAAAAGGGGGGGGGTGTGAAAAAATGTAAATTCTTGCCCTTGGCTAACACTAATCTATGAGTGAACATTGTATTGTATGTTAAGCCAATTTAAAATCTAGGACTTTATTTTGTTATATTTTGTGTTATTAATATAAATATTAACGATTTAAAAAATTGTATAAAATATTGTAAACTCAATGTATTTGCAGATGATACCATGGTATATATTAGTGGAAAAAATATTGATGATCTTATTGTAAAAATGGATGAAGACCTTGATAATATTTATAAATACTTATGTTTTAACAGCTTAAGTTTAAGTAAATATCGATAAATGTAAATATATTATTGTGAATGACATAAAAGACAAAATTAGAGGACGAAATAGTATTAACGATATTACTTTGGAAAGGGTAGATAAAATTAAATATGTACTTGGAGGTGCTGTTGGATGATAGGGTTAAATTCGAAATTCATGCAAGATATATTATGAATAAAATTTCTAGGCAAACTCACCTATTAAGTAGATTGGGAAAAAATTTGTCTTACAATACAAAATTATTATTATATAAATCTCTAATAGCCCAAGAGCCCACGACGGCCAGACCTTCGTTATTTTATAAAAGCTGAAAGTTTTTCTGTGCATGTCCCCTATACAGGTAAGAACGACCAGCGACTATAGAGTTTGGGTTGTGGTTACTTTGGCAGGTAACAGGTAATAAAGGTGTATAAAATAGTACTTTAAATTCGTTAAAGTATAAAGCTCAATTTTTATATTTTCTTCGGGATAACTTTAGAAATCTCGTCATCCATTGCCGGACACTTATGACAGTTGCTACCCCCTGCCAGACACCCCTAAACTTTAAGAAACTCAAGCTTGAGTGGTTTGCCATAAAAGAATTTAGTCTTTTTGATTTTAAGTCGATTCTTCCACGTTTTCAGTAGAAGTTGTCATTAATAGTCAAAACAACAAAAATGGAATGCAATAAGGTTATTCCTCTAGTATTAGATAAGAATCGATGGTTATTTTTGATTTTAAGTCGATTCCTCCATGTCTTCACCAATGGTTATCAATAATAACCGAAATGTCAAAAATCTATGTAAAAACCATTAAAACTGTCCGCCTATTGAGGTAACATTTTTTTATAGGTCGCCAAGTAACATATATAAAATTTATCTTTTATATTATAACGAAAGTATAATTATAATTTATTAAAGTTTAGGGGTGTCTGGCAGGGGGTAGCAACTGTCATAAGTGTCCGGCAATGGATGACGAGATTTCTAAAGTTATCCCGAAGAAAATATAAAAAAATTGAGCTTTATACTTTAACGAATTTAAAGTACTATTTTATACACCTTTATTACCTGTTACCTGCCAAAGTAACCACAACCCAAACTCTATAGTCGCTGGTCGTTCCCACCTGTATAGGGGACATGCACAGAAAAACTTTCAGCTTTTACAAAATAACGAAGGTCTGGCAGTCGTGGGCTCTTGATCTCTAATAGAAACTCACTTCACTTTTTGTTGAACAATATTAAATAGTCTTCCTGATTTTATACTTAAAGAATTACAATTAAAATAAAATGTGTGCATGAGAATAATCTTGAAATGTAATAGATACACCAGTATTAATACCTACCATGCTAAATACACTCAACTTTCTCAATATTAAGGAGACTATATCTATTGTAATTCAATAATTATGATCTTTAAAATAAGGAACAATTTAGCACCAAAATATTTACTAGAAAATTTAAAATATACAAATGTAGGGGGTTGTTATGATTTGAGTGGGGGAAAATTTCAAAATTGATGTTTGCAGGGCAAATAAAAAATTTAAAACTTTATTCTACAGAGGTTTGTCGGAATACTAGTACAATAAAGAGTGCCAATTGAGATAAAGAATACCACATAATTGAAGGGAGAAAATAAAGTGTGTCTTCTGCTGAAATTATAAATTTTATTTATTTATAACGAGACTATAGTTTCTAACCACATGAAAGATTTTAACCTTTCATTCATAAATTAATTCCTGTGAATCCATTGTAATAGACTGATGAAGAGGGCAAAGCCCTCGAAACTATAGTCTCGTTATAAATAAATAAAATTTATAATTCCAGCAGAAGACACACTCTTTTATTGTCCCCTTCAATATATAAAAATTATGCTACTCTCGGCAAAAACTTTCAATTTGTATATATTATTGTTATAGTATTTGTATTGTAAGGTATAGTATTGTATGTGTATTATTGTTGTACATTATTATTATAATGTTTTATATTGTATTGTATTGTTATATTACTTTTATGATTGTATATTATTATTGTATATGTATAGCTGAAAAATAGCTAATAAAGAAATTATTATTATTATTATTATGTATTATTAATTTTGTTTTATTTTAATGTATTATTTTGTTTTTATTATTGTTATTGTCTTATTTTATAAGTGATTTTAATGTATTATTTTGCTTTTTATTATTAATATTCTTATAATATATTATGTTTGATAAATATTGTACTATATCACTATATATTAGGCATTAGCCGTTGAAATAAAATAAATAAATAAATATTAAGAACTAAAAATGCTCACCTAAATGTGATGGGGCCCTTTTGGGAATTTCGAATTCCAAAATGCAAAAAAAAATGGGCAAAACTGTCGGGCTTATTTTTTAGCTAAGTGGAATTCTTTGTTTAAGAAATCGATGCATGCATAGTAATAGTAGGTATTATATAAGAATATTA
The DNA here is from genome assembly GCA_024734495.1 of Forficula auricularia. Lineage (NCBI taxonomy): Eukaryota > Metazoa > Arthropoda > Insecta > Dermaptera > Forficulidae > Forficula > Forficula auricularia. Next base: position 608,593 of record JALMQS010000625.1, on the reverse strand, counting down.
TTATGGAATTGGAATTCAGCTTAGAAATATTATAGGGAGCGTATACAAATTGTATTTGTTTATGGAAAAACAATAGGGAGGGCAACAATTGGAATAAGATGAGGAAAACAAACAAACACAGGGATTGTTGAAATTGATCGAGACAGAGAGGGGAAGGAAAAAAGAAAAGAAAAAGAAAATACTTACTTGGGAATGAAAAGAGCAGTGGAGAAAAAAACAGTGGCAGAAATATCACAAGTGGAATCACAAATGAACACTCAATGCAAATGACAAGAGAATTAACTGAGAAAACATGTCAATGAGCATCGAGAGGGAGTTTTCAATTGACGGTTTGCATCTGTCAAGCAGGCTGGGTTGCGATCAGCGCGCTCTCATGGCAGATTAACCAACACAAAACACACCGCTATATTTAATTCAAAATTATACACACTCGACTTATTATTACCATGCAGGGTATGGTCAAGTATTGTAATCGTGCATGAAAAAAGTGTTTTTTTTTCTTTATTTTTTTCGAAATATCTCAAAATCGGCTGAAACTATTTCGATTAAAAAAATTGAGCGAAACCATGCCATTTCGGTGTAGCAAAAAAGCCCTAATAAGTGAACATCGAGAAAATTATATTTTTCGAGAAAATAATTGTTTTGTCAAAATATCTGTTAGTTAGTCTGTCTGTCTGTTAGTCTGTGCGTTACCAAATTTTTTGTGGAGGAGTTAGCTCAAAAACTAGTGTGAATATCAAAACCAAATTTCACACGTAGTTTTGAGTCCATTGAGATTAAGAACTGATTAGATTTTGGTGCATATTGACCCAAAATTATGAAGGGTGGAGAGGGGTGGGGTTAAAAATTAAAAATCTAGGCTATTTGAGCAAACTCACCCAGATTTTATATACCTACATTATCAGTGGGGCAACAGAAGTCTAAAAATGCAAAAACTAACCGCCCAAAATGGTTGAGGAGTCAAAAAATGAAAATCTAGGCTCTTGTACTAAACTCAACCAACTTTTGTATACATAATCAGTGGGTCCATAGTAATCTAAAAATGCAAAACTAACCCCCTCAAGTATATGATTATAAATAATTTTATTAAATATTAAATATAAGTGAGGGGCAGGTTGTATGGTAAAGTCAAGTGGATGGCCACATCAGAACAAGTCAGCTTATTTATTTAATTTATTTCACAAAGTATACAAACATAGGACCTTAGGTCCCACCTCGTGTTTATACACAATTTAGCAACAATATTTTACAAAGTTGTCAAGAGTTTATCCAATACACACATTTTGAAGGGTAAGAATAGAAAAAAATAAATTGACACGTTCTGATGTGGCCATCCTCGTTGACTTTACCATACACTTCTGGACCCAGGTAGCACAAGAATAATCTATATATATTCTGATAATATATTCTCTGGACATTGGAATATCCTGTGAATAATATTTCAATCTTCGTGGATATTCTGGGAATATTCTTAGAACTAAAATATTCGTTAAATTGAAGGGTTGGTTTTGTCACAAATATAATAAAACAATAATTTTAATAACTATTAGAGTTATTTAATTGATAACTATACAGTTTTATTATATTTGTGACAAAACCAACCCTTCAATTTAATGAAAAATTTAAATCAAGTCACTTAAGTTCTGGAAGAAATTTAATAAAATATTCGTGTAGGATATTAAATACCCTTTTCCGGAATATTCCTAGTTGCGCATTCTAATTTCGGAATATTCTCAGAAGATTAAATCCATTTAAATACTGTGGATCTCCTGGAAATAATTGGAATATATATGTCCTTTAAATAACTTCTTAGAATATTTTGGGGATATTGTGTGTTACCTGGGGAGGAGTTCGATAGAAGGGCCTAGATTTTTATTTTTTGCCCCCCCCCACCCCGATTTTGGGAGGATAGTTTTAGAATTTTATTCTTTTGGTAGCCCACTGATTTATGTATAAAAAATTTGGTTGAGTTTGACCCAAGAACCCTAGATTTTCATTTTTGGCCCTGCACCCCCTCCCACCCATTTTGGTCGGTTTGTTTTTTGCATTTTTAGTACTTCCGGGGTCCCACCGAATTATGTATACAAAATTTGGTTGAGTTTCTTCAAATGGCCTAGATTTTTAATTTTTAACCCCCTCCATCCCCCTTAATTTTGGGTCGATATGCACCAAAATCTAATCAGCTCTTAATCTCAATGGACCAAAACTACGTGTGAAATTTGGTTTTGATATTCAGACTAGTTTTTGAGCTAGCTCGTCCACTAAAATTTGGTAACGCACAGACTAACAGACCAACAGACATTTTGACAAAACAATTATTATCTCAAAAAATGTAATTTTTCGATGTTCACTTATTAGAGGTTTTTTGTAGAGCGAAATGCCATGGTTTCGCTCAATTTTTTCTAATCAAAATAGTTTCAGCCGTTTTTGAGATATTTCGAAAAAAAGAAGCAAAAAAAGACTTTTTTCATGCTTACGATTACAATACTTTGACCATACCCTGTATGGTAAAGTAAAAAAAAACGGAACCAATCGGGTACGAGACTGAACCCAATGCAAAAAATTCATCCAAATCGGTCCACAAGGTAAAGTGAAATAATTGTTCAAATAAAAAATAAAAAAACAAAAAAAACAGACCTACATACAATTGATAACCTCCTCATTCGTCGATTAAAAAGTAGAGAAAGATTATAGTCCAGTCAACGAACGCTCAAAAAGGGGGTAGGGTCAAAAAAATGAAAAACTTGGTCATTTACCAAACTCAACCAAATTTTGTATACATAATCAGTGGGCCCCCAGGAGTCTAAAAATGAAAAAACTAGCCCCCTACATGATTATAAATAATTTTATTAAATATTAAATATAAGTGAGGGGCCAGGTTGTATTGTAAAGTCAAGTGGATGGCCACATCAGAACACGTCAGCTTATTTTCTCTTAAATTTAAATTTATTCAAAAAAAAAAATGTTAATTTTTGGTACACCCCTGTTGGATTGCTTATTATTATTATTTTTTTTTACTTAAACATCTCATAAAAAATCATTCAAAAAGAAGCTATATTTTTTACATTTAAATTCAAGTTAATTAAAGAAAGAAAGGTTTGAAAATTTTTATTTTATTCAATTTTTCAAAATAATTGAAAATTTCATGATTTCTGATAATATTTCAAAATACCTAGGTAAAAATTTTGATAGTATTTCAAAGTTGAGATATTATGAAAATATTCGAAAATTTTGATTTTTCATTATAAGCTAGCTTCAAGGCGGGCCTTTTGCTAGCCAGGGGGCTTCGCTACCTGGACCCCCACGTGGCTGCTTTATTGATGTTTTTATTAGTAACAGAGAATAAATATAATTGTTTTATTATAAAGTCTTAAATAGATATAATTTGAGATTCTATTTAACTGTAATATATAGTACACTCATAACAAATAAGATGAAACAAATATTTAAAATGTATTAAAAATCCACTTGTTATCATTAAGGAAAAATAAAATAATTTTTAAGAAAAAATAAAAACCGACTTCAAAAAATTAAATGCAACAAATAAAATACACTAAAAGGTATAAAATAATTATTATCTTATTTAGTTACATTTAAACGACGAAATATTAACATGAAATTACATTTTGAAGTCGGTGCCAAACAAACTATACCTATAAGCGAGCATATCCTCCAAACGTACTAAGTGAAGATCCGTCGAGTGCGATTCATAAAAGGTATATATTTGGCACCGACTTCAAAAGTAATTTCATGTTAATATTTCAGTCGTTTAGATTAGCTAATTCAAGATAATAATTATTTTATACCTTGTAGTGATTTTATTTGTTGCATTTAATTCTTTGAAGTCGGTTTTTATTTTTTCTTAAAAATTATTTTATTTTTCTCTTTTTAGTGATGTTATTAATAGTGATCATATCATCAGAACTTGATCAAATTAATATGACACCATCCTAAGACACCCCCTATCGGATAAAAAAAGAACCATCGAAATCGGTTCATAAACAAAGAGGTTAGGTCTAAACAAACCTAATAAAAAAGGTCTAATACCTATGAAAAAAAAACGAAAAAAAAATGGGACCAATCAGAAGCTAGACTGGACCCAATGCAAAAAAAATTTTCAAAATCGGTTGAGAATTGGCGGAGATATGAGGTAACATAGGCACAAAAAAAAAAAAAAAAAAAATTCAATCGAATAGAGAACCTCCTCCTTTTTTGAAGTCGGTTAAAAAGAAGTTATATTATATGTAGGTATTATTATAGATAAGAAGACTTGAAAATTTCAATTATTATTCATTTTGCCAGACACAAAAGTACTATATATACAATCTATTTATAAAAATTCTCTTATTCTCAAGCTTGAGTTGTTTATCATAAAAGAATTTAGTCTTATTGATTTTAAGTCGATTCTTCCACGTTTTCAGTAGAAGTTGTCATTAATAGTCAAAACAACAAAAATGGAATGCAATCAGGTTATTCCTCTAGTATTAGATAAGAATCGATCGTTATTTTTGATTTTAAGTCGATTCCTCCATTTCTTCACCAGTGGCTACCAATAAAAACCGAAACGTCAAAAATCGAATGTAGAATGGTTATTCCTCGACTGTTAAATGAGAATCGATCATTATTTTTGAATTAAAGTCAACATGATACTACAAATTGCAAGTGATATCTGATTAATAATAAAGGAATAAACATATTAATATTTCAAATCAATTTGGATAAAGTTTAGCAACGATCCGTTGGATTTTATTTTTTAATTTTTGTTTTTAAATGTACTTTAAAAAAATAGATAGTTTTTTAAATTTTTTTTGCATTATTAAATTTCTTCTTCAACGATAATGTGGGTAGAACTCTATTATCTATGCTATTAAGAATGAATGACACGCAAAAATCTGACAAACAGGGCCGCCAACACATGTTTAGTTTGCTAGTTTAGTTCTTTTATAGTTTGGCAAGCTATGTTGGCTAACCTGAATTTTTTTAATTTTTCCTGAATTTTCCAATTTTCCGGGCAACTTTTCCAATTTTTTTTACTTTATCCAATGCGAAGCATGGGTAAAGTATTGTAATCGGTCTGGCGGCAAGCGCGACTTCAAAGGGTCCTCAGGTAAAGACTACGGAACCCATGGACTCAATTAAGGTCACAAATTGTAGTATTCAATTAGATTGAATTTTAGCACGTGACGATTTTGACAAAAATTACCTGGGGTCTCGTCGAGAGGCCAAAAAGTGCCATTTTTTTTGGAAGTGCGTGCGGATGGATGGATGTATGTTATCGTTTTTTTCGTCCACGATTTTTTCCACACCGTTGCACCAATTGAAATGAAAATGAAAACCTAACATTATTTTAACAAAATGAAGCGCTGATTAGTTTTTGGTACATATCGGCCCACAAACATTAGTACTTTATTTCGGTACTTTTTTAGTTTTTTCTAAATATCTTGAAAATGACTTAACTAATTTTGATGAAATTTAATATTGTAATTGAGTACCTTGAGGACCACAAAAATGGTCATATAAAATTTTTTGTAAAATTATATTTTAAAGTACTTTACCCTAGACTACGATAGTTCATTGGATAAAGTTTAGCAACGATCCGTTGCAGTTTATTTACGTATTAAGCTGAATTGGACTATTATGAACATTTAAAAAAAATAGCCAAATCGGTCCAGGCATTTGAGAGATCTGCGCTTACAAAGAAAAAGAAATTTATTTTTATTATATAAGATGTGCAAACTATGAGGATTTGCAATCTATAAAGACCCGCATCCACAGATACCTTGGACCCCTACCCAGCCTATAAAATCCCTGCATGTAATAACAATGAATAATGCAATTTTTTCTTTGATTTATTTATAAAATCTGAGAAATTTCAATAAATAAACGGAGTTCTTTCCTTAGTTCAACTTGGTTGGCCATTTTGTTTACAGAGCTGCAGAAATGTTGCCTAGCAACAAGGCGCGCTAGCTTGGAAGCTTGCCAGCATATCAAGAAGTTATTTGAAATATTAATATATTTATTCCTTTATTATTAATCAGATATCACTGGCTATTTGCAGTCCATGTTTAAAATAAAATAATAAAGAATTTAAAAAAGTACTGATGAGTAGAGACCGGCGGATTCCTATGCAATTGCATATTTTGTTTGCCGCCTATATACGACCATGGGGATCAATTATCTATCCAAATCATGCATCCAGGATACTGTGGGTTAAATTTTATACTGAATATTTTTGCATTTTTGAGTAATATTGCATAAAATTGCATATTTTATGGATTTTTAGTCAAATATTGCAAATTTCGTGCCAAATTCAGCTTTTTTAAAAGTAAATTTTCAGGAAAAGGATGAAAAAAATGAAGAAATAAAACAGGAGGAAACTATTTTAAATTCGAAGAAAATTGAAATAGGCTTAAACGGCAAGGGGTGTAGTGTAAGTACGAAGTAGGAGGTTGAATTACAAAGGATGTAAACGTAGCTACAAAACAACAACCTAGTCATTTTTCTTTTTATTCAGTTCTGCTTTGATTTGACTAGATATTTTCCTCTACACGAAAATGACGAAAAGTTTCCAATATTTTTCTTCCAAAGTAAAAGTGGGGGACTTAAGTTACTTTAAATTTGCCCCCATTACTTCTGAGTATGTGGGAGCGCTACTTTTCAATTTCAAGTGACCGTAGACATAATAACCTGAAGATAGAATTGAAAAGTTTTTGTTTTGCCGAGAGTAGCAGAGTTGTTGATTCACAAAGAGAAACAAAGAGGTTGTCCTCAGCTTGATGCAAATAAACATACACACATATATATCGAGATGATATATCTGTATATATATATATATACAGATATATCATTCATCTATATCTGTATATATATATATATACAGATATATCATCTCGACGTGATTACAATGACATTTTCTTCCTGCTTAAACTTATTTCTGGGAAAATCATGTGTCCAAAAATTCTATCTAAGCTAGTTCCACATCACTCGACTAACTTCGGTAAAACCAACGCGCATTGACAGAATTCAAACACTAGCAAATAAACACTCGACCAATCTTGACCTTTCCAGTACAACTCCTCACCAACTCAAAAAAATCATCTTAAAACCATCAGCCACATTGTAAAAACCATTTCAGTGTAATAAGTTTTTTTCTCTCTGATACCTATCTGTTATTTTATTATATCCAAATTGTTTTAATATTGTATCCTGTATATGTTTCTTTTTCTGTATTGGACATCTTGTCCGTAAAACTAGCTAAACAGCCAAATAAATAAATAAATATATATGTGTGTATGTTTATTTGAGAGGACGATGTTAGGGCGCTCGTGAGTGCTGAGTGCTTTGTGGTGCGTGTCCGCGCCCCCCACCAAGTCGATGGGGTCCTAGAAATGTTGCGTGTGTGCAGGGCGTTCTTTGTGCCCTGGTGGAAAGCCGGGCTGGGCGCCATCCGCTTTGTTAGCGGGGGAGGGGCTAGTAGTTGGCGGTTGGCCCCCCTTCCATTCGATCCATTCGATCGATTCGAATCAATTCGATCCGATGCGATGCTCAGCCGAGATCGAATTGCTCCACTTATAGCATGACTGAAACATTATCAGTCATGCAAAAGTGTAGCAACGATCTGACTGAGTCATCTAGCGGCCGTGTCTAAAGGCTCGTAGCCAGAGCAACAGCGGGCCGCTACAGACGACCTCTTTGTTTCTCTTTGTGAACCTGAAGATAATTGAAAAAAATACTTGTAAACATAAATTATTTACTATTACAATCAAATTTTAATTATTTTTGAGATCCTTTGTTAATTGTTTAATTACTATTATTATTATTATTTTAATGACTTTCCGTAACACTAGCCCATTTTGGCCATTGAGTTCGAGTTCGTGCGTGTGTGTGTGTAAATTAGTGTAGAGATCAGATTATAGCCGGACAAATATTTGATTTATTTCATTAGTTTATTATTTGTACGTCAATAAGAAAAGCTTGTTAATATACAAAAATAAAAGTAATACTATACAATCGTGTCTGTGAAATAAAACTACCCCCCCCCCCCCCCCCCCGTCACGCGTATTTTTTCAATCACATTTTTTGAAACATTATTATATTTATTATGTTGATTTTATTCAAGAGAACCTATTATTTCTTTGAATTTAAAGATTTTTTAATATATTAAATATAATGAGAATTTTGTGCAATTTTTTACGCAATAAAAGTACATATTTGACTCTTGGTCTCTATAGCTTACTTTTATTTTATTTTTTTCATAGCACTCCTTCAAATATATACTCTTTTGTCTTCAATTTTAATTTTTTAGTACATAAAAAATATATTTGGCTATCTTTTACTGAACTTTTTGCATATTTCAACGTATACTGCATATTACTTGCATATTTCGTCCTTTTTAACTGCATATTTTGGCAGTTTTTGCTGCATAAAAATCCGGTCTCTAATCATGAGTAAAGTAGTTTAAAATATAATCTTACTAAAAACTTCATATAAGCTTTTTGGTAGTCCTCAAGGTACTTAAATGACAATATTAAATTTCATCAAAATTGGTTAAGTCATTTTAAAGATTCACAAAGAGAAACAAAGAGGTTGTCCTCTGCTTGATGCAAATAAACATACACACATATATATCGAGATGATATATCTGTATATATATATATTATTAATTTGTTTGAGACTATAGTTTCGAAGACTTGGTCTTCATCATCAGTCTTTCTTCAATTATAAATGTTTTTCAAGGAGTCAATATCATATGGATATTGAAACTTCCAAACTATAGTCTCAAACAAATAAATAATATATATACAGATATATCATCTCGATATATATGTGTGTATGTTTATTTGCATCAAGCAGAGGACAACCTCTTTGTTTGTCTTTGTGAATCAACAACTCTGCTACTCTCGGCAAAACAAAGACTTTTCAAAAAACTTTTCATTTTAAAGATATTTAGAAAAAACTAAAAAAGTACTGGAATAAAGTACTAATGTTTGTGGATCAATATGTACCAAAAACTAATCAGCGCTTCATTTTGTTAAACTAATGGTAGGTTTTCAATTTCATCTCAATCGGTTTGGAGAAAATCGTGGACGAAAAAACGACCACATACATACATCCGCACGTACCCTATGAAAAATCGCACTTTTTGGCCTCTGGACGAGACCCCATGTAATTTTTAGCAAAACCGTCACGTGCTAAAATTCAACCTAATTGAATACTACAATTTGTGACTTTAATTGAGTCCGTGGGTTCCGTAGTCTTTGCCTGAGGACCCTTTGAAGTCGCGCTTGTCACGAGACAGATTACAATACTTTCCCCATGCTTCGCATTGGATAAAGTAAAAATTTCTAGAATTATTAAATTGTAGTGTATAATTTATTTATTTATTTAATTAGACACACTCTTTTATTTTCTCCTTCAATCTACCGATTTTGATGAAACCAACTCTATTAACAAGTTTTGAGAATGAGAAAACGATCTGACTAGGTCTTGACATCGACAAATTTCATCTTAATTGATCTTTTCTTAATTAAAGTTATTATTGACAGATGAAAATCTCAATAAAAAATTTTGTTTACATTTTTTTAATTATGTTTTATTTATTAATTCATTTTTTTAATTTTAAAACCCATTAATAGGTTATAACAAATATTATTATATTATACTGAAATTAGGATTTTTTTAAATTAACAGGGGGCGTGTACTATATATATTTGTATTTTTGCCTTGCTTAAATAAGAATGGATAGGCTTCTCTCTGTGAAATGCTAAAAATTTGGGAGGAAATTTTGTAAGTAACCATAGCAACTGCGTTGTTTTCTTATCCCTTACCTTTGCAGAAGACATAGAGGAATCGACTTTAAACCAAAAATAGCGATTGATTCTCATCAAATACTTGAGGAATAACCATTCTATATTGGATTTTTGACGTTTCGGTTTTTATTGGTGACCATTGCTGAAGACATAGAGGAATCGACTTTAAACCAAAAATAGCGATTGATTCTCATCAAATACTTGAGGAATAACCATTCTATATTGGATTTTTGACGTTTCGGTTTTTATTGGTAACCATTGCTGAAGACATAGAGGAATTGACTTTAAACCAAAAATAGCGATTGATTCTCATCTAGTACTTGAGGAATAACCATTCTATATTGGATTTTTGACGTTTCGGTTTTTATTGGTCACCATTTCTGAAGACATAGAGGAATCGACTTTAAACCAAAAATAGCGATTGAGTCTCATCAAATACTTGAGGAATAACCATTCTATATTGGATTTTTGACGTTTCGGTTTTTATTGGTAACCATTGCTGAAGACATAGAGGTATCGACTTTAAACCAAAAATAGCGATTGATTCTCATCTAGTACTTGAGGAATAACCATTCTATATTGGATTTTTGACGTTTCGGTTTTTATTGGTAACCATTGCTGAAGACATGGAGGAATCGACTTAAAATCAAAAATAGCCATCGATTCTCATCTAATACTTGAGGAATAACAATTCTTACATTAGTTTTTGACGTTTCGATTATTATTGGTAACCATTGCTGAAGACATGGAGGAATCGACTTAAAATCAAAAATAACGATCGATTTCTCCAATACTAGAGGAATAAATCTTTATCGCATTCCATTTTTGATGTTTTGATTATTGACGTATAACCTCTGCTGGAAACGTGGAAGAATCGACTTAAAAATCAAAAAAGACTAAATTTTTTTGGTAAACAACTCAAGCTTGAGTTGTTTGCCATAAAAGAATTTAGTCTTTTTGATTTTAAGTCGATTCTTCCACGTTTTCAGCAGAGGTTGCCATTAATAGTCAAAACATCAAAAATGGAATGCGATAAGGTTATTCCTCTAGTATTAGATGGAGAATCGATCGTTATTTTTGGATTTTAAGTCGATTCCTCCATGCCTTCAGCAATGGGTTACCAATAATAATCGAAACGTCAAAAACCTAATGTAGAATTGTTATTCCTCAAGTATTAGATGAGAATCGATGGCTACTTTTTTAATTTGGTTACCGTGCATCGTCCACAGACTCCAGGTACTTGCAATTATATTGACAAATTCCCGCTTTGAAGATGGCTATAATCAATAGCCGAAATGTCAGTGGGAATTTTTAAATAAAAAATATCAAAATCTCCATGACTCTTCATTGTACCTTTGATAAAAATAATTCTATATTTATTATTAGTGAATTCTTTTATAATAAATGATTATTGTATTTACAATGTGAATCAAAACGGTTCTTTTTTTTGTTGTTGTTTCTTTTAATGATGGGAGACCGGGATCGACGCAAAAAAACATTAAAATAAAAAAGAAAAGGGAAACCTTTTAGCTAGCTGAATGCGCCCAATTGAGGTAATCAAAGTGCTAATTGAGGTCGCTTGGGTTTCCGTGTTTAACTGACTCTGTTATCGCCAACCCTTTGATTTTGTTATTTCGAAATTGGGGTGGATTTTTGATGTGTGGGAACTGGGACCCTTTGGGGTTGTGTCAGAGCTGATTGGGCGAATTTGGCGATCCGCCACTGCTAGCGGACTATGGTGTCTAATAGAGGAATAGAAGTGGAAGTGGCAGGAGCAGCAGGTAGTGGTGAGAAGGGGGTGCGGAGGGGGGAGGGGGGCAGGTCATTCACTGAAGTTGAAGTCAGCTGGGGTCTGGGGTAACGGGACCCCGGGGGGACCTACCTCCTCGCGAGGCCCGTCCCCTCGTCCTCGTCCTCTTCAGTCAGTCAGAGCACTCTGCTTCAGCCGCCGGGCCCCCGGTCAATGTCAGTGTGCACAAGACGGGCGCCATGCCGGGCTCAAACCAACAAACGATCGCTTAACTTCCTGCTTCCGCATTCAACCTGCCGGGGAACACCAACAGCAGACCATCAGAAACCGAAACGCTGCCATACATACCACAGGTAGGCAATCCATATCCCTCTTCCTTAACCAAAGAGAACACTGACTAGCAGAATAAATCCCCTCCCCAATCACTACGATAACCAATATTAAGATCAAGGAAAGATATCCCCTACGATGATGAACAATCATTTAACAAATAACTGTTCCAAAATTGGAGCAAATGTGCGGATTTAATTATTTAAAGGATCATGTGACAAGAACTGATTCTATCTAGTTGCTACGGCATATATAATAATAATAATAATAAGGTATGCAGAACAACACCTCGACTCGCCTCTAACATGGAATATTTGCCGAAAATACATTCCCAAGTAGAGAGAGGTACGTGGATATCAAGCCGAAACGGTACTCTATTTCGTTTAAGGAAAAGATTATTTGACCTTGTTCTATTTTGTTTATTTAATGATTGTTACCATTTTAATTATTACAATATATATATATATATATATATATATAATTATAGTAGTATCCCGAATATTTTATTTTTATTTTTAACATTCTACATTATAATAGAGAGATATAATAAAGAGATATTACAAATAAATGTCTTTATTAAATATTATGACAATTTATTGAAATAGGTCAGGTACATCACGACAAAAATAAAATTTAATGCCATTTAATCGTAAATGTCAAGTTTTTCAATTTTTTATTACTTAGATCTCATTTTACACTCCATTTGCACTAATAATAATAATATTGGATTGGTTAAAATAGGCGAGATGGGCGGGGGGGGGGGGGGGGAATTAATAGAAGTAGTAGTAAAAACTTTAACATTTATTTATCTATTTGTTTTGATTCATTTAGGAAATATTGAGAATGTTTTTTAGTATAAGTTGTGGAGATTTCAATGCACAAGATTCATTGTGTGCATTGAAATCTCCACAATTTCTATGCTTATGGAATGATTGTAGGAATTTCTTCCAAATTTCGAATAGAAAAAGAGAGTTTCGGAACAAAATATAAATCTCTTTCTATTCTTTATGATAAGGCTTTTGAGTTAAAAATAATAGTAATTATAGAGTTTTACTCGAATTGCGAAATGGCCCTTTTTGCATTTTGTACATTGTAACATATAATATTTGACTTCAATTGCTTGGTGCTCTGACATATTTACAAGGCCTTGATAACGAGTCAAGTTCAGGGAAAAAATGTGATCAGTCTAGCAGAAATTTCTGGGCACAATCAGGATAAAGTTCTTTTATCACGATAAGCGGATTTTTGTTTATCAAGATTTTTCCTCTCAGTTCTTCGGTTTTAAATTTCGACTAAATATTTATTTATTTTGCTAATATATTTTCATTTTTAGCTACTCCGAGAATGGTATTTAACCATTCTTTTGGAAATAAGGGGCTGTAATTTTCTCAGTTGAGTCTCCCAATCAAATGGGTCGGCTGTGATAATATGCCCACTAGCTAGAACCCATTATCTTCAACAGAAAAGGAACAAAAAACGTAAATAACATTGTTGGTCATTAAGAGACCAAGAAATTAGCCATTTATAGAATTATAGTACTATCCAGAATATTTGATTTTCATTTTAATGTGAAAGGATTATTTTAAAATAATAAATAAATGTTAAAACTTAAAATATAAAAGGGAAATGAGGAGGAAAATGAAATTTTCTAACATGTACGTAAATGACCCAAATTCGATTGATAATAATAGAAATAGGATCAGGAAAGCGTTTTGTTTGTTTATGTTTATACATTATTTGACAAACAAAAATTAATAATTGTTTATATAGAGAACAATAAATAATTATACCAATAATCCGACTTTAATCTCATCCCTACATAATTGAGAAAAAAATTAATTAGTAAGTATCATAAAAATGGATAATGGTTAATGTTGAGAAAGCCATAAAAAATTAACCAAATTGAAGTTAATAAAACTTTAATACCTACATCAATTCCTGTTATTAGTAATCAATTGTAATAGTCTGATGAAGAGGGCAAAGTTTTCGAAACTATAATCTGTTTATAAGTAAATAAAAAATTATTTTTCCAGCAGAAGACACACTCTTTTATTGTCTCCTTTAATTGAAGTTAATATTTAATTTTGAGTAGATAATAAAATATTCAGAATTAAATAATAATTTCATATTTTTTTTTTTTATTAAATTTTGTATTATTAGAAAATTCAGAGCTAGGAAAATATTTGGATATATACCTATGGTATTTATTTATAAAACTTGAGTTTGGTTGATATAGCGAAACATTTTGTTAAATTATAGTGAGTTTGAAATTGGTGGGGGGTTTTCACACAATTTAATTATTTATTTATTTAATGCGATTCCACAACTACACATCCAACTTATGGATCGATTCATAAGACAATTACTTATTATTTTTTGAGAGTGAGAGGATTCAAAAAAGAAACACTTATATATGCGTATATAATATCTAGTAACATATAATAATAACGCATCTTGGGGTAGAGAGCTCGAATCCCGATTGATTCCCATTTTAATTATTCAAGGCAATTAATAGGGAATAATTTGTTTATTTATTTTTAACAGAGAATAAATAAACAATTTATAAATAATTGCAATAATTGACTAAGCATCTTATATACTAATTAGTTTAATGTTTATAATCAAGTTGATAAACTATCAGGGTAAAAAACTGAACCCTTATGAAATGAGATATCGTTCTCTGTTTTTCACATAGATTTTCTTGTAATAATTATTTTATAATAACGCCCCAATCAAGCACTATAAATAAGCCTTCTAAATCCCCCCAATGTAACTTTGCAACCCTTAAATTTAAAATTTTGCAAAAATTCCTCAAAGTATTTTGAGTAAAACAGTTTCAAATAAAAGTTTATTTATATCAAGGGGGAAACTAAACTACGCTATGGTTTGTCGACCTAGAATAAGTTTTCAAGGGTATTTCAAGGTCAAATTCTGTTTTTTAAATAGAAACCTATATGTTTCTGTACATATTCTGAATCTGTAAAAAAACGGAACAGCTTTCATTAGAACTATTTTTTTATACGACATCAAATAATAAAAATATTAAATCAATTAGATTCTCAAAAAAATTCTAATAATTATTTTTAACAATCATTAAACTTAATTATCAAATAATAATGATCAAATATTTAATTATTAAATAATTGAATAGTAATTAATACTTTAATAATTTTGCGACACTCTGTTCTGAGACATTCCAGAGTGTATGGACAAGTCTTCTGGATGAATTCCAGTTCCAATTTCGTTATTTTGGCCTTTTTAAGTTTCTTCGTAGTCTTTAAATTTCCTGTTGTTATTTATTAATTTTTTTTTAATAGATTTACAACACGATAAAATTAAGCTCCTGAGGGCAAAATTAATAAACTATTAATTATTATTAAATTATTTATTTAATAATTAAATATTTGATCATTATTATTTGATAATTAAGTTGAATGATTGTTAAAAATAATTATTAGGATTTTTTTGAGATACAATTAATTTAATATTTTTTTTATTTGATGTCGAATAAAATAATAGTTCTAATAAAAGTTGTTCAGTTTTTTTTCTAGATTCAGAATATGTAAAGAAAACATGAGTATAGATTTCCATTTAAAAAACAGAACTTGACCTCGAAATACCCTTGAAAGCTTGTTCTAAGTCGACAAACAATAGCTTAGTTTAGTTTCCCTCTTGATATAAATAAACTTTAATTTGAAACTTTTTTTCATATAATGGACTGTTTTTGAGTTATAAGACTGTCTCAAGATAAAAACTCACCCGGTATATATTTTAAACCGTAATTTTTTGTTTTAATCTTTGCTCTCAGGCGTAAATTTTTGTTGAAACCTGAAAGTTGACCCCCCCCCCACCCTCCTCCTCGTCGAAATCAGGTACAGTACAGTACTGCTACTATACTACATATCTAGAATTATTTTTTATTGAGAAGTTAACTGCACTCTGCATTTTTTTATTATTACTAATATTATTATTATTTAATTTTTATCATAAAAATAAATAATTTTATGCTCTTTGGGAAGAAATTTCATACTTATTTATAATAAATATATATATATGTATCGCTAAAATTTGCAAATTAATGTCTCTAAGAGGCGTAGAAAATACCGCAATAAATAATACTTTCAATAAAATGAATTAAAAACAAGATTTAAAATGCCTGAAGAAAGTTTACAAAAAAAACTTCATAACATTCTTTCTGCATTTCTAGAGTATTAAACCATGAAACTATTTAAATTTACACTTCTATATAAGTATTACACATTTGAATAATAATAATAGTAATAATAAAGTAAATAACAGTTTTGATATTCCTTTCTCTGACTTTGCACATTTTTTCTATTTAAATTTTTTTCTCCTCATTAGACATAAAAAAAAAGAGACCATGTACCGTTTGGATTTTTTTTTCAAGTGAATTTTTAATTTTATTAGGGAAACGAAATTAAAAGAAAAATGCTCATTTTAATTAATTTTTCAATTACGGAGCTTTATATAAAAAAAAGATTCTGCTAAATAAAAAATGCTGTAATAAATCAATCAACCAATTTATATGGTATTATTTATACTTTTTACTTTAATGGTCAAGTATTGTAATTGTGCATGAAAAAAGTGTTTTTTTCCTTCTTTTTTTCGAAATATCTCATAAACAGCTTAAACTATTTTGATTAAAAAAACTGAGCAAAACCATGTCATTTCGCTCTACAAAAAAGCTCTAATAAGTGAACATCGAAAAAATTATATTTTTCGAGATAATAATTGTTTTGTCAAAATGTCTGTTATTCTGTGCGTTGCCAAATTTTTGTGTACGAGGCTAGCTCAAAAACTAGTGTGAATATCGAAACCAAATTTCACAGTTAGTTTTGTGTGATGTTTTTTATACGCAAGAAATAATGCTTAATCAGTACAGGAAATTCACTTTTTTCCATTTTCGTAAAAATTCACGAGGTTATCTGCTTTCAATAGCTGTCAAACAAACTAAATGGCGCAGTTTGATTAACATTTTACAGCAGTCTATTAATAGATGCCAGTTGACGGGAGCAGTGTTGCAAATTCAAAAAGTCACCGACTTATCAAACCATCCTCGTATAAGAATAAACTTTTTTACTTAGGAAAAGTGGTGTAGGTTTTATGTGAAACATGATAATTAATTAATAAAAGTAAAGGGAGTGTAGTTTCACAATGAAACTACACACACTTTACTTGATTAATTAAGAATAAACTGATATTTATTTATTAGTAATGAAGTTGTTGAAGCTTTTTATTTTTGTGATTAATTTGATTAAAGTTTAAATTTTTATTTAAATCTCACATGATTAATTTATAATTATTTATTGAAACAAATAATTACAAGATTCTCTGTCTATTATTCTAAAATAATAAATAAAAAAAAAAACAGTGCAAAATCAAAAATTAAAATAATGGAATAATTCAGATCAATATTAACATTAATGGAAGACTACATAGATCTCATGGAAATAAATAGAGCCAGAAGGCTAGAAATACCAAAACTAACCAGCAAAAAATGGGGAGGGGAGAGTCATAAATGAAAATTTTAGCGTTTTCGACCAAACTATGTATACAAAATTTGGTTAGTTTTTTGGATTTCTAGCCTTCTGGGGGTCCACAGAATATGTATACAAAATTTGGTCGAGTTTTGGTCAAAAGGGCTAGAATTTTTATATTGACCCCCCCCCACCATTTTGGGGGGTTATTTTTGCATTTCTAGCCTTCTAGGGGTCCAGAGAATATGTATACAAAATTTGGTTGAGTTTGATCGAAAAGGCTAGAATTTTCATTTTTGACGCGCCCCCTCCTCCCCATTTTTTGTCTAATAATGTTTAAAACACATTTTAAAAAAAAAATTATCTTCTTTTTCAAAAATATATCCAATTTTTTCTAGTTAAATTTTTCTTTTTTTATACCTCTTCAAAATGTGGTAGACCTTTATGCCCCACCCTGTATATAAAGAAAACGCTCAATTTCGATCAAAGTTATCTTTTATCGATTTCGAAACAAAAAAATCATTTAATTTTAAATCACCTGAAAATCCGAGCATTATCCTAACGAGCTTCTTGGAATTTTCATTGAGAACCTCATCGTAATCTCAACTTGATGGCTACGACATCCTATTTGTTTCTAATTTTCTAGTAAAAGATTAGAGGACAACTGATAGCAACAGATAGATAATTATCGGTATTTTCTATAGATATGTAATCTATCAAGAACCTATTTTCAGAATATGTATTATTATTGTTTACTTTCTAATTAATAATGAATATTTTTATTTATATTTATTTTCTTTGTTTAGAAGAAAATAATAACATCAACAGGTGTATATTAGAATAGAATTTATGTTTTAATTAGTAATAATAATAATTGGGGGAATGGGTGAAAATATTTTCAAAACTGGGGGTGAAACAGAAAAAGTAAGCATTTTTTAACCGACTTCAAAAAAGAGGAGGTTCTCAATTAGACTGATTTTTTTGTGTCTATGTTACCTGATTTCTTCGCCAATTGTGAACCAATTTTGATGATTTTTTTGCATTGGGTTCAGTATATGATGTAAAAACATAAATTTCATTTCACCTTTTTTGTTATGTTTGTTCAGACATAACTTCTTTGTTTATGAACCGATTTCGATTATTCTTTTTGTATTGGAAAGGGGCTACCTTAGGGGTAATCCCATATTAATTTGGTCAAGTTCTGATGATATAATCAATGATGAAATAATATAAATCTCCAATTCTTATGAGCAAATAATCGAAATTATAATAAATAAAATCTTTTATAAAAAAAATCTTAAAACATTTATTTAAAACCCGCTAACGTTTCGAGATAATTTCTCTATTTATGAATTGAATTTTATTATCATTTTTTTATTCATTCGCGCGACACTTTCTCTTACAAGATGCATGCAAGTATTATATTAAGTCACTATTAATAACATCACTAATAAGAGAAAAATAAAAATAATTTTTAGAAAAAAATAACCGACTTCAAAAAATAAATGCAACAAATAAAATAATAAATCAAAAATCAAATAAAATGCATTAAAAGGAATAAAATAATTATCTAATTTAGTTACAACTAAACGACGAAATTGTTACATGAAATCACTTTTGAAGTCGGTGCTAAACAAACTATAGAAGGGAGCTTACCCGCCAAACGTACTAAGTAAGATCAGTCGAGTTCGATTCATAAAATGTATATGTTTGGCACCGACTTCAAAAAGTGATTTCATGTTAATATTTCGTCGTTTAGTTGTAACTTAATAGATAGATCATTTTATACGTTTTAATGCATTTTATTTTATTTTTGAGTTGTTATTATTTTATTTGTTGCATTTAATTTTTTTGAAATCGGTTTTATTTATTTTTTTTTTTATAAAAATTATTATTATTTTATTTTAATTAATGGTCATTCAGCTAGACTAGGTATAAATGCATAAATTAATTGATGGCGCTACCAAAAATTTAGTGGATTTTGTTGTCCACTATTAAACGTTTGGGGGTCTTGGAGTGAATTTGTAACAGTACTTTGGATTGTAGGGACGGATCGTGATGGATTGTCCATTTGAATGTTTGTTCATTTTTAAAAGCCACGTATTTATTTGTCAGCGCCGCAAACGTCACGAAAAACCAACCGAGATTATCCTTTAAGAAGACCAATCCTATAGTTAAGTAATTTATGCAATCAATCCCTGGAACGTGTAAAAGCTCATAAAAACTACTCAAATAGCTTTAATAAGCATGTTTATTCAAACTAAAAATCACAACAATACAATTAAATAATAAAAACAAAACAACAATAAACACGGCTAACTTAATCTCTAGAGAACGTGTGAAGGGACACCCTTCCTTTCATTAACGAGAATCATCTCAATTATTAGAAGAACCACAAGATTCCACTCGAATTATGTTTACTTAAATACACAGTATTCGTATCCTATCGAAAATCAAACAAATGCATTTTGTCAAAAATTAATAAAAAAAAGAGCATTTTCATTTGGCTTAATGTATGTTAATCATACTAACAAAAACTATACTATATATATTAAAGGAATCGTAGGGAGTTGGACAAGACTTTAAATTAAATTAAATACAAGTTTTGATTAAATATGCCATACGTTTCGTTGCTGTTTTGCAACTTCTTCAGTGGCTGAAATAGCGAAACAAACCCATTAGACATCTTTTTAACCGACTTCAAAAAGGAGGAGGTTCTCTATTCGACTGAATTTTTTTTTTTTTTTTTTTTTTTTGTGCCTATGTTACCTCATATCTCCGCCAATTGTCAACCGATTTTGAAAATTTTTTTTGCATTGGGTCCAGTCTAGCTTCCGATTGGTCCCATTTTTTCGATTTTTTTCATAGGTATTAGACCTTTTTTATTAGGTTTGTTTAGACCTAACCTCTTTGTTTATGAACCGATTTCGATGGTTCTTTTTATCCGAAAGGGGTGTCTTAGGGATGGTGTCATATTAATTTGGTCAAGTTCTGATGATATCAATCACTATTAATAACATCACTAAAAAGAGAAAAATAAAATAATTTTTAAGAAAAAATAAAAACCGACTTCAAAAAATTAAATGCAACAAATAAAATACACTAAAAGGTATAAAATAATTATTATCTTATTTAGTTACAACTAAACGACGAAATATTAACACGAAATTACTTTTTGAAGTCGGTGCCAAACATATACCTTTTATGAATCGCACTCGACGGATCTTACTTAGTACGTTTGGAGGGTATACTCGCTTATAGGTATAGTTTGTTTGGCACCGACTTCAAAAATAATTTCATGTTAATATTTCGTCGTTTAGTTGTAACTAAATAAGATAATAATTATTTTATACCTTTTAGTGTATTTTATTTGTTGCATTTAATTTTTTGAAATCGGTTTTTATTTTTTTAGGCATAAAAATAGGCACAAAACATAAACATAAATATAATATAATATAATATAATGAACATAAACATAGGCACAAAAAAAAAAAAAAATCAGTCGAATAGAGAACCTCCTCCTTTTTTGAAGTCGGTTAATAAATGGGAGGCATGACTTGGAAAATTATTGATTTTTGCATTTATGACGTCATTTGTGTAGTTTATTTGTCAATTTATCAATTTGTTGTTTATTTGCTTGTGATTTTCTAGATAGTTTTTGAAAACGGTGAAAATCGAAAAACGAGTGTTGCATTTCTTCGACAATTTATTTCTTCTTTTGCTTCAGAGATTGTTTGTTTAAGTTGGGCTAGGTTATCTATTCGCTTTGAATAAACATTTTCTTTTACTCGTGAGGCGGTCCTTTCTTACCTTCGATGCCAAACGCATTCGGGTCGTCGGCCTTTCGCACATTCTACCCTCACCGACTCCCTCGACTCGCTGGCTCATCGAAGAGATGTCTCCGCCCTTTCCCTTTCTATAGATACTATCACGGCAGGTGCTCTGATGAGATAAAATCAATAATTTCCCCAAAGCATGCTTTGCACGCAGCACACGTTTTGCCGACTCCCAACACTCTTTCGCGGTCAAATTAGAAAAGTGCCGGACCACTTCATTCGCGAATTCATATATCCCCATGACTTCAAGGAACTGGAACTCTCTCCCAGCCTCTATCTTTCCCAGCACCTATGATCTTCAAACCTTCAAAACCAGGGTGCATAGACACCTACGTCTACACCCTCTCACTTAAACAACTTTCCCTTCTCTTCGGTAATGCAAGGGTCTTTCGAGATCCATAGGGGCTACATCTTTACTGGTGCACCCTTCTTGCATTCGATTGCATTAAAAAAAAAAAAAATACCTGTGCTGAGTGTGTTTAGTTGTTTTACACAGATATACGGGACCTACTTTTTAACGCCGGTTCCGAACGGCTAATTTGGAGATGGTTGACGTAGGCAATTATACTCTTGGTAGGTTGTCATTACTTTCCAAGAGGAGGCGACTGAAAATATCTATCTGCCGAGACTCGGTCTCGAACCAGCGATCTTCGAGTCAGTGAGCCAGTCACTGCTCCAGCCACTGGACCCAAAGCAAAAAATTTTCAAAATCGGTTGACAATTGGTGGAGATATGAGGTAACATAGGCACAAAAAAAAAAAAAAAAAAAAAAAAAAAAAAATTCAATCGAATAGAGAACCTCCTCCTTTTTTTGAAGTCGATGTAAAAATGTGTTGCATTCGCGCTCGATAAAGAAATGGACATCTTGACTACATTTACTTTAATTGAATAAATAAATAGAAAGTAAATACTTTATTCAACTATTTAAGATTTTTTTCAAAAATCTTTAATTGAATAAAAATATTTTAATAAATTAAATTAGTTTTCATGTTAAATTCTACCCTTTAGCCAATTACGAGAATTGTGTTTTGAAATTAGTTCCTTTCGCATAAAAAATGCAAATATTATTTTTTGTTTTTTTAAAAAGTGGAATGTTTTATACAATTTTTAAATCTTGATTAAATGCGTCAATTTTTTAGATAATTTGCCATTATTGTTTGATACAGTTTTTTTTTAAGATAGATCAAGAGTCAAAGTTGGCTGATTAAAATTTTTTGACACATGAATCTGATAAAAATATTTTTTTCTCTCAAAAAGTATAATACTCTCTTGTTATTTTATGTTTTGTGATCGATAGCAGTATTATTTAGGATTCCGTAACAAAAATTAGAATTGGCAAATACGAAAAATTCGTAGCCACAGCATTCAAATATTTTAGAGCAGGGTAGCGATTTTCACCGTTTTCAAAAAAATGTCCACTTACTCGAAAAACTAAGAAAGTTTTTATTTAATAAATTTTTTTTTATTTTAGACAATCCTGAACTCACCTATTTCGTGTTCACGTTTGATCCTTGACTTTTGGGACACCCTATATATGTGTGTATGTTTATTTGCATCCAGCAGAGGACAAGCTCTTTGTTTCAATGTATGAATCAACAATAACTCTGCTACACTCGGCAAAAATAAAAACTTCTAAATTAAATCAAGAGAATGCTTGGAAATCCATTATTCGTCTGGTTTTTGTAAAATTACATCGGAGATCTGTATATTTTTTAAAAAACTCAAAAAATAAGTAATATTTTGAAATGCCAGTATTAGGGAGAGGGGGAGGATTTTCTTTTTATTTTTCTAAATTAATGTTTAATAATCTCAATGTATGTAGTTTCAATTAAATTGAAAAGCTTTTGCCGAGAGTAGCAGAATTTTTATATATTGAAGGAGACAATAAAAGAGTGTGTCTTCTGCTGGAATTATAAATTTTATTTATTTATAACGAGACTATAGTTTCGAGGGCTTTGCCCTCTTCATCAGTCTATTACAATGTATTCACAGGAATTAATTTATGAATGAAAGTGTTAAAATCTTTCATGTGGTTAGGTTAAGAAAATATACAGTGTGGGCAAGTTCAGAATTGAAATTTATACTTGTTTTATTATTTTGGCTGTAGGTGGCGTTCGTGAAGTTTATATTTTAGCGGCTATTTTTAAAATAAAGCTTTCGGGAATTTCTATTTTCCGATTTAAGAATTTTTTTTGGTGAATTATTGTATGATTTTAAAATTTCTAACGATTCGAAAATACTAATTTTTAAGGGATCTAATTCTGATCTAATTAATTTTAATATTTGATTCATCTGGAAAAACAATGTTTTCGGAGACTAAAATGGTCTCGCAAATGCACTATGAACCCGAACTCCCCTTTAATAAATAAAATTTATAATTCCAGCAGTAGTACAGCCACTCTTTTATTGTCTCCTTCAGTATGTAGTTTCGATAACTTTTACTAGTAAAAGGGGGGCTTGATTTGGAAAAGTATTGATTTTTTGCATTTATGACGTCATTTGTGTAGTTTGTTTTCTTTTAAATTTGGCAATTTATCAATTTGTTGTTTATTTACTTGTGATTTTCTAGATAGTTAGCTTTTACCATCATTATTTTCTCTGTTTGATGATCTGTTTGACTCTCCAGGTTGATGGCCGTGAGAGAAACTCAAGGGGGGATATGGGGGGGGGGGCAGGGGGATGCACTGTCGATGCATTAGCCGAAGGGGGAGAGGGGAATATTCTCCAACAAAATTTCGCTTTGAAAGTCAATTTGCCAATTGGGCTGAACGGGATCATTCTTTTGGAACCCTCTTATCGGTCAGTGGATCAGTGGACAGTGGACAGTCAGTCAGTGACCGGCTGAGGAAGCACTAGCAGATGCTGCTGGTCTCTACACGATGTGCCCCCTGGACAAACAGACATACACCTGTTGCTTTCTTTCTTGCTGTCCCATTCAGTGTGGTTCTAGCAAATGGCAAGCAAACCACTGATCGTAAACCAATCCACGGAACCGGATATTAACAGAACCCCCCTCCCCGCCCCTCCCCGCTATAAGTATGTATATTAGAGATGATGGAAAATCATCAGCTATAATAGCTGATGATGTCTGTTTAGGATAAATTATTTATATGTAGTTAGATATTATTGACGACCAAAAATTCCCAAAACAAGCCTAGAGAAAACTTTTTAGTTTTAAGGTTTTACTTTCACTTATACTATATAATATTTATCTAGATTAATTTGTAACAACGCTTAGAGAAATTTCTCTAAAAAAATCTCCCTCTTGACTAGAATCGAACCTACGAACTCTTGAACTATGGTCGTCTGTTCTAACCACTAGACCAATCTGCCATTAATATTTATAGCATGATTTCAGTTACTAAAACTATAAATTTTTGATTTAGACTTTGTGTCGAGATAATATTGTATTCATTTGAACTCGAATGAAAATGAAAAACACCAATAGATTTTAAATTAAGAAACATTAAATATAT